>JAVJIF010017731.1:0-86616 GCA_038442645.1 Agave tequilana | reverse complement strand
TGCCTGTCATGATATCTGTGATATTGAATCTCCTGACTTACATGTTTGAATCATGTCTCTATGATAATAATATATTAATATAATTATGTGGATAACTCAGGTTGTATAAGCTCAGATGATGGTGACATGAGTTATAAGGTATATAAATAAGGATTTCCTTGTTTTGGATTATCCCCTCGACGTACTAATCTCATGGAATCTGTATTTGAGCTTGTACAACTTGTTTGCCCACTTTTCTTTACTTGATTGTCTCATTGCATGCTTGGTGTGCATGTGCTCACGACACGATTTTTTATGTATACTATTCTAATTTGAACTTATTGATACACGTATGCTTGCTTATGCTGTTAGCTCAAAGGCCCGTCGCTCTAGTTTTGATGATGATTAACTCATGTAGTTTAGTACTAATGATCTTGTGTTTATTTAGTCTCAGATATTTGATCAAGATCTTAGTAGATGTGTAGCTTCAACAAAAGATTCGAAGTTAAGTTTTGAAGCTAGCATATGTTGATTTAGAGCTCGCGCATTAAAGATCGCATCAAGTACTCAAGAGGAGTCTAGTTCATTGGATCAAGGTTTGAACCAAGTCAAGATGGGGAAGAAGATTTTCAAGAGAAGATTTTCATGAAGACTTGTGTCATGTTTGTAAGTGTTAAGATGTTGTGTTTTAGATAAAATGTAAAGGATAGATTAGTTGTGAATTGCTCAGCTCATACATACACACATAAGATTTATATGTGTTTTCATAAATAGTTTGATTTTAGAAAATACCGTTTTGATTTTTGAGCTTCAAAGTATATATATTTATGTTTCATGAATAAAGTTCATCAAAATGAGTTTATATGTGTTTTGAATTTCATCCATGCACATTGTTGGTTTAAATGTTTAGAAAAACTTATTTGATATTTTCTATATCATTTGTTTGAGTTTTGGATTTATCAAAACCTATTTTAGAGCTTATTCTCAAAAACATAGATATATCATATCATATGTGTACTGGATCATATCCATATACACTAAGCTTTTAAAGTGTTTAAATATCTTATTTTTGTATTTGGAGAAGTTTTGAAAAAATCATTTTTCAAATTAAAGATGGATTTTGAAAAATACGAATTTGTGTTTAAGGCAAAATTTCTATATCACAAAAATAGTTCAAAATGTTGGTAATATGTGTTGATTTTTGATCAAACATGTTTGTAAATCAAAGTATTTCAATGAACCTATTTTTGTAGATTTTATGTGATTTTATGAGAATTTATAAGAATCTATTTAACCAATTTTTAATCACAAAAGATTTACAGACCAGGCTTTCTGACGGTCGACTGACCGGTGACCGAGCCAGAAGTCGGTTGACCGGGTGGTCGACTGACGTGCACAGATGCGTGCATGGCCTTTTGGCTTGAGGGTCGGTCGACCGGTAGGTCAAGCCCAGGGCACGGTCACCGTTAGGCCCCAACGGTCAGAAATTTGACCGTTGGCTGGTCGACCGACAGGTCATTATGACCTGATGTTTGACCCCAATGGATAGTTTTGGGAATCTATTTAAGGGGGTTATTTTGGGCTATTTTAAACAAGATTTTTGGAGAGTTTCAAAGCCAGTTTTTCTCATCTCTTTAGACGTTTTCTCCATTTCTTTTAGGGCTAAGACTTCTATATCAAAAAGAGAGTTTCAAGAGGTTTTCAAAAGTGATTTCTTGAGTTTTTCATCACAACTCTATCTTAGTTTTTCTCACACATACTTGAGCTTTTCATTGTCATATCTATCCTATAGGAGCTTTGTTGTGAGAGTTGTCTTTGTGATCAAGAGAAGCGATAACAAGTTTACATCCTTGTATTGTGAAGTGTTGTAGAGGTTGTGGCCTCAGCGAAGTAGTGTTTTGTCGTGATCAAGTGAAGTGATCACCAAGTGTTCCGATGTGTGGTTGGAGGAGTTGTAGGAGGTGCGGCCTCGACAATCTAGTGTGCTTGCATGTGTTGTTCTTACGGGAACAAGTGAGGGACTTACGGATCCAAAGTTCTAGTGTGAACTTGTTGTAGGTTTTGCGGCACTGAGTGATCTTGCGAAATCATTTTTAGTGGAAATCCTTCATAGTGTTGAAGGTGGGGACGTAAAGCAAGGGTGCTCGACCTCGAAATAATTCTCCCGTGTTGCAATTGCTCTCTTATCTCTCTCACTTGTGTTTACATATCTTGCATTCTTACATTGCTTATTTCTTTATATGCTTGATATATCTTGTGTTTAATTGTTATATGCTTGGGTTTGTTTGCTCACACTTGTATTTAACCAAGAGAGTCATAGTGGCACCTCAACTCTTAATATAGAGGAATCTTGAGAAGATAGTCCAGAGCCCTTCACAGTGAATTCGGCTACACTCTTGTGTTATACTTTGTGTGTTTAGCTTAATAGCCTTAGTTTGCATAAATAGTTTTTAATTTCACATCATTTGCATTAGATTAGCTAGTACACCTATTCACCCCCCCGTCTAGGTGTATTTTCATATACACGTCACTCAGCTTCATTTTACATACTCGTTGGGTTGCATTTTGACAACCTCTGGACCTGCATGTTAGATTTTTGTGCAGATCAGAGCGTGCAGCGAGAGCGTGAAAAATCGATGGTAGTCGTAGCTCTTTTCTTCCAGCCCCATCTTGACCGCTCTCAAATTCTCTTTTGCTGCTCATGAGCACCTATCAGCTTTTAGTACCTTTTAAATCTCCATATAAATCATTATTTGCACCGCTTGGTAATGTAATATTCTTGTAATATTGAATCACACTCTGAGATAACAGTGTGCTTGTACTATTTTATTGGAATGTATATTTCCGTTGTGCTTCTGTACTCTGACCTGCCTGTATTGATGTTTAGCGTACGTAAGTGAGGGTATTTTCGCCCTGCGTATGTACGTCATAATAGCGTCTACGTATCCACGGGATCGGGGCTTTACAAGATGGTATCAGAGCTTAGGCTATCACATCTTTAGTACAACCAATCCACAAATTAATGTGATTTTAATTTGCAGCTGGAATGCATGAATCTCGGTTGTACATTCCAACTACAAGTAAAGAGTTATATATTTCTTTTTGATAATCCTTCCTTTGAATCCTGAAACCCTTTGATCTTCGCACTTCCACTTTCCAAAATGATCATTCTTCCCCTATCACCTTTCCTTTTCAATGTTGTCTCTATCTCTTCCGCGTTCATCTCCCCCTTATTTAAATTTTGAGGATGAATTTTGTGAGGTAGGTAGAATGTAACACCCCGTCCTCACAATACGTACCCAGATACATCTCTCAATTTTTCGCTCATATTTTCTATTTTCCCCGTAGTTATTTCTATTTAATGATATTTTATAAATATTTGGTATTGGACCTGATCCTTTTTCTTTATATAGTGATATTACTTAATTTAACCTCTTGGTTAGTAGATTAAATATGTTTCGGATTTAAATATCAATTTCTAATATTTTGGATTTTTTAGATTTTTTGAAATTTTTCAGAATTATCTTGCAGATCTCCTAAATTTGGTTTCAACCGGTATCACTGATCGATTTCATAATTTTTAATTTATAAGCGTGTTTGAATTTATTGAATCTGATTACACATTAATTCTTAGGATAATATTTTTTATTTTAGAGAATTTTTGGGGATTTTTCTGAATTAGTAAAAATTTGACCGATTAAAATAATATTATTATTTTTTGTTTCTTTTCATTTCTTTCTTTTCCCTTCTCCGTTATTTTTCCTAATTTTCCAGTTTTTATTTTCATTTTCCTTTTTCCTCTTTTTCTTTCTTTTTCCTCTTTTTCCTTCTTTTTCCTTTTCGTTTTCCTTTTTCTTTTCCTTTTTCTTTTCCTTTCAACCAGCTTCTCCCACCTTCTCTTTTCTTCTCCTTCTCTATTTTCTCTTCATTGTCTTCTTCTTTCTCTCCTTCCTCTCTCTACTGGCGATGCAACCCCTCCCTCTCTTTCTCACTCCTCTTATTCTCTCTCTCTCATAGCAATTTCTTCCTCTCTCTCTCTAATCTCTGTGTCTCTACACTCTCTCTCCCCTAGCCCCTCACATCACCTCCGCTAGCGCCCCCTCCGGCCAGATTCGACCAGTGACCACCCCTAGCGCCACTTTCTCCGGCCACCCACTCCTCTGGGCTCTCATTAACTCTCACTCTCTCTCTCTATTCTCCAGTCTTTCTCTCCCCCAAATACTCGTCTCCCTCTCCCCCAAGCTCCGGCAAGCTTCATCCACCTCCGGTGCCCTTACTGAAAAGTCACCTAGAGGGGGGTGAATAAGTGACAATGCTAAGCAAAGGGCAAATAAAAATTTAAAGGTACAACAATTACAAACAAGAATCACAAGATGAATGCAAGCAAGTAAGTATGACAATGAATATGATGAGCAAGTAATAAGTGCAATCAAAGTAGAGTAAGAATTGTAAGAATGTAAACCAATTGCAAACACAAGGATATGTTATCGAGGTTCGAGCACCCAGCTCTACTCCCCGCCTTCCCCAGAAGGATTCCGACCACTTCCACTATCACAAAGATCTCAAATACAATGGAGTACCCAACTCCTACAATCTCAAGAACAAGTAATTTCCTTGGTAGTCAAAAGACCACAAACTCTCTCTTTCAAATATCTCTTCCCTTACAAAGGTCCTTAGAGAATATTGAGTATGAATGAAGCTCTTGTTGTAAGTGAAGAAAGAAAATTAAATCAGAGAGTATTTGAAAACCCTTCAGAAAATCAGTGAGAAATTCAGCACAAAACCAAGAAACAAGTCTCTTTTGAAAGCCTTAAACTTTTGAATTTTTTAGCAAAAATTGTTGTAACAAATCTCTCCCCAAACACCCCTATTTATAGGAGAGGGTTAGGGTTTAGGGATAAAACATAATTACTGATGTTTAGGAGGTAATTAGATCAAAATATATCCTTAAACGAATTTTAAAACACAAAAGACAAAAATAAACAGCTCACTAAAAATCTGCTCGTTACTGTTCAACGGACACATCGGTCGACTGGGCCGGTCGACCGGTAGATCAAAAATTTGACCGTTATAGGCCAGCGGTCGACCGACCCGGTCGACTGAGAAAACCTGTGAGCAAAAACAATATCTCGGTCGACCGCCCGGTCGACTGGCAGACATGCACACTGATACGTGCCTCTGCCAGAACTGCGGTCGACTGGTCCGGTCGACCGGACCAGACTGACACAGACTCGGTCGACTGTCCCGGTCGACCGGATCAGGTCAAAAATCAATTTTAAGAAAGAAAACAAAGAGGATTTTGATTTTAACAAAAATACTTTTGAACAGGGAATAGTATAAAATATAAAGATGTATCTGTAGGCAAAAACTTGTATGCAAAATATTTTTGTATAATTTATAAGAAATTATTTTGGAATGAGCATGTGCGCAAAAACGTGTGTGATAGAGCTTCAAACCTATCCACTATCCTTTAACATACTATAAACTGAAAAACAAATTACATGAAGACTTCTTGAGCTATCTTCAAGTCTTTGAGCCATCCAATGCCTTACTAGTGCCTTCTCTTCTATGATCCTTCCTTGATGTGCAATTTGCCTTCCTTGCTTTGTGGAACTTAGAAGTTCTTGCAATAGCTAAGCAAATGGTCTCTAAACATGGTACAAACCTGAAACTCATCTTAACAAACTTGTTAGTACCAAATAGCACTAATTTGGTTTGTCATCATCAAAACACAAAATAATTGGAGAGTGTAACCTCTTGGGCCAACAATCTCCCCCTTTTTGATGATGACAAAACAAATAGGCTATTAACAAAAATATAGGGAGGAGAAAACTCCCCCTCAAATTATGCTATACATAAAACACAAGAATATGCTCTAGATACCAATAATTGAAATGATGCACCAATTATTGAAACTAATATAAAACACAAAAATTGCTCTTGATACCAAAAATACCAAAAACAACTAAAACACAAGAATTCTCAAAAAAAATGAATTCAAAAACTCATACATACCTAAACATAAAACTCATAAAACAAATCTTTAAAATTAAAGCATATAAAATGAACTTATTTTTGTCATGTAAACTTATTCTCCCCCTTTTTGTCATACATCAAAAAGGGTTATGAAAAAAAAATTGTCTATTCAATAATACAAACATTAAGTTCTCCACAAATAAACGAAAATCTAGCAAAATCAAGAGGTTTAGTGAAAATATCGGCTAGTTGTAAATCCGTGGAAACATAATCAATATCTATATCACCTTTCTCAAAATGATCTCTAAGAAAGTGGTATCTAATCTCAATGTGCTTGGTCTTACTATGTTGATTTGCATTTTTGGTCATGTGTATAGTACTAGTATTATCACAAAATATTTTTATATGATCAAAGTGCAAATCAAAATCAAGGAGAGTATGTTTCATCCAAAGGACTTGTGCACAACAAGCCCCTGCGGCAACATACTCCGCCTCGGCGGTTGAGAGAGCTACGAAATTTTGTTTCCTAGAGGACCATGAAACAAGACAATTACCAAGAAATTGACATGTCCCACTAGTACTCTTTCTATCTACTCTACAACCCGCATAGTCGGCATCCGAATAGCTAGTCATTGAAAAATCTCTAGTTTTCGGATACCAAAGACCCATTCCAATAGTGCCCTTAATATAACGAATAATGCGTTTTACCGCAATAAGATGAGACTCTTTAGGACACGATTGAAATCTAGCACAAAGACACACACTAAACATGATATCCGGCCTACTTGCCGTCAAATATAAAAGACTTCCTATCATGCTTCTATATAATTTAATATCAACATTTTTACCTTGTTCGTCCTTATCAAGCTTGGTTGTAGTTGCCATTGGGGTGTTGCAAGCCTTTGATCCTTCAAGCCCAAACTTCTTTACTAGCTCCTTTGCGTACTTGGCTTGGTTGATGAAGGTTCCGTCTTGCAATTGCTTGATTTGGAGTCCAAGGAAGAAATAGAGCTCACCCATTGAAGACATTTCAAATTCAAGTTGCATGACTTTCTCAAAATCCTTGCATAAAAGCTCATTAGTAGATCCAAAAATTATATCATCAACATAAATTTGCACAATTAAAATATCATTATCAACATGCTTAGTAAAAAGAGTTGTGTCTACTTTGCCTTTAATAAAATCATTTGAAATGAGAAAACTAGAAAGCCTTTCATACCAAGCTCTTGGAGCTTGTTTCAATCCATACAAAGCTTTATCAAGTTTAAAAACAAAATCGGATGAACATGATCAACAAAACCGGGAGGTTGAGAAACATAAACTTCTTCATTAATAAAACCATTTAAAAATGCACTTTTTACATCCATTTGAAAAAGTTTAAAAATTTTTAAAACATACAAAAGCTAGTGTCATCCGTATGGCTTCAAGCCGTGCTACGGGTGCAAAGGTCTCCTCAAAGTCAATTCCCTCAACTTGAGTGTAACCTTGGGCCACTAACCTAGCTTTATTCCTAATGACATTTCCGGACTCATCCATCTTGTTTCTAAAGATCCATTTAGTACCAATTATTGGTCTATCGTGGGGCTTAGGAACAAGGTGCCAAACTTGGTTGCGCTCAAATTGATTGAGTTCCACTTGCATGGCAAGCAACCAATATGGGTCCGTCTCGGCTTCGAGAATGTCTTTTGGTTCAAAATGAGAAATGAAAGCAAAGTTACCACATAGGTCATGGAGTTTGGAGCGCGTAGTGACTCCTTTAGATGCATCACCCAAGATGAGCTCCTTAGAATGATTTGTAGCGTATCTCCAAGCTTTAGGAAGCGGTTGAGTGCTTTCTCCTTATCCTCTTGAACTTCACCTATAGATTCTTGCTTTTCTTCTTGAGCGGGTGAGTCCTTCAAGGATAGTCTCTCCATGTCTTCACCTAATGGTTCAAACTCTACAACATTCTCAACAAACACATTAGATTCTTCAAACTTAACATGCATGGATTCTTCAATGGTTTGAGAAGATCTAATGAAAACTCTATATGCTTTGCTAGTAGAGGAATATCCAACAAAGATAGCCTCATAAGCCTTAACATCAAATTTACCCAAATTATCCTTAGTATTCAAAACAAAACACTTGCATCCAAAAACTTTAAAATATGCAACATTTGGTTTTCTAGAATGATACATTTCAAAAGAAGTTTTTGAAGAATTTTTGCACAAATAAATACGATTCGATATATAGCATGCGGTGTTTACGGCCTCGGCCCATAAATATTGAGGGAGGTCATATTCACTTATCATTGTCCTAGCCATCTCTTGAAGTGTTCTATTTTTCCTTTCTACAACTCCATTTTGTTGTGGAGTTCTAGGACAAGACATTTCATGCTTAATTCCCTTTTCATCACAATAAGTCATGAAGAGTTGGTTAACAAACTCACCACCTCTATCACTCCTTATTCTCAAAATCGGAAAACCCTTTTCTTTTTCAACTCTTTTTCGAAAAATTTTAAAATGAGAAAAAGTTTGATCTTTATTTTGTAAAAAGAAAACCCAAGTAAAACGGGAGAAATCATCAACCAAAACAAATGCAAATCTACTTCCATTTAAACTCTTAGTTTTAGTTGGTCCAAAAAGATCCATATGAATTAATTCTAAAGGCCTAGTTGACATGATATCCTTGATTGGTTTAAAAGAAGACTTGGTTTGTTTCCCAAGTTGGCACGCACTACAAATGCGGTCTTTCTCAAAATTCAAGCAAGGTATACCCTTCACCAATTCCTTTGAATTAATCCTAGAGATATGGTCAAAAGATGCATGTCCTAATCTTCTATGCCAAAGCCAAGAATTTTCATCAAAAGCATTTAAGCATTTAGTAGAACAATCTAAATTAAGCATGTCAATAATATAAACATTATTATCACGAAAACCGGTGAGAATACAAACATCGGATTTAACATCAAAAATCTTACAAGAAGTATCATCAAAAACAACTTTAAGTCCACGATCACAAAGTTGACTAATGCTAAGCAAATTATGTTTTAAACCATCAACTAAAACAACATTCTCAATAATAGGAGATGCACCAATTTGAATGTTACCTATACCGATGATAGTTCCTTTGGAGTCATCCCCGAAGGTGACGGTGCCACCTTCCATGTACCTTGATAGGGTTGTGAAGTTGTCGATGTCCCATGTCATGTGTCTTGAACAACCACTATCAAGGTACCACCGCTCCCTACGTCTTGGAGCTTTGGTGTGTACCTACATCAAACAATTTAAGACTTGATTTTGGTACCCACATTTTCTTGGGTCCTCTAGGGTTAGTGTCATGAACCCAAATAAGATTATTTGTTCTATTTAGTTGATCATAGCAAAACTTAGCTAAATGTCCATTTTTACCACAATATGTGCATCTATATACTCTACCATATTTAAAAGCATAATGGGTGTGTGATTTGTGAGCATGAGCATTGTGAGCATGAGCATGAGAGGTGCTAGCATGAGAATTTTTATCTTGTGAAATTTTAGCATGTGAAGTGTGCTTTTTAGAAAACATGTTCTCAAGTTTCTTAGTATTGAAAGCACAATCATTCAAAACTTTTTCAAAATCATTCATTTTGGATTTAAAAGAGGAAATTTCTTTTTCATCAATAATAGGAGATTTTGCCTTACAAGTACTCTTGTAGGCACAAAATTCTTTTTGCATGAAAATGAAATTAGAAGAAATATCATCTTTTTCTTTAGAAACAATGGCAAGTTGATTCTTAAGAAAAGCAACTTCTTTTTGTAATTTTATGCATTCAAGTTTCTTGTTATCATAAGTTTCAGAAAGTTCTACAAAAGCATGCACTAGAACTTCCTTACTTTCATCGTCATCTTCATCATCAAGGGATTGAGGGGTTACCTTGGGTGTGTTTGCCATGAAACACATATTAGCTTGATCCACCTCCTCTTCGGACTCGCTTTCCGAATCCCATGTTGCTTTGTAAGCTTTCTTTTCCTCCGGCTTCTTTGGCTTGAAGGAGGAAGTCATTTTCTTCTTGAACTCCGGACAATCCGCCATGATATGTCCGGGTTTGCGGCAATTGTAGCATATGATCTTCCGCTCCTCTTTGCCTTCAAATTTTCTCCGAAAGTTGAGCTTGTTCTTCCGGTACATCCTCTTGACGTTGCGAACAAGTAGAGTAAGCTCCTCATCTTCTTCTTCGTCATCTTCATCGTCATCATTGGTGCATGAAGTCTTGAAGGCTATGGATTTCTTTTTTGAAGTAGTGGCCTCCTCTCTTGCCTTCTTCTCCATCTCATGGGTCTTTAGGTTCCCAATGAGACTAATGAGGTCCATCTCGTCCTTGTCGTTCAACTCCTTCAAGGTGGTGGCCTTGATCTCCCATGATGAAGGAAGAGCCCGAATTACTTTCCGCACCTTTTGATCGTTGGAGATGTCATCACCTAAGGAAGAAAGACCATTAGTGATTTTAGTAAACCTTGTAGCCATACTATCAATAGACTCATCATCAAGCATTTTAAATGACTCATATTGGGACCTCAAGAGATCTATCTTAGCTCTCTTGACTTGTGAAGTCCCCTCGTGTGTGACCAATAAGTGTTGCCAAATCTCATAGGCGGATTGGCAATGAATTACCCGTGTAAGGTCATCCTCATTCAAGGCGGTCAATAGGGAGTTTTGGGCCTTGGAGTTAGCCTCATATAATTTAAAGTCAAGGTCGGTCCAAGTGCTCTCATCACCATCGGGTGCTTCATAGGGTTTGGTCAAGGACTTGGCTACTAAGCTACCCAAAGATTGCAAAAATATAGTCATCCTAACCTTCCAAATTGGGAAATTGAGGCCATCAAATTTAGGTGGGGATTTAATGTTGTCGGCCATGTTTACTAGTGATGAATGAATGAAATGAAAATGTTGATTAGCAAGTTTAAGGATCTCTCTATGGATGTTAAGCCAAACCTAGAGTCCAAGCTCTGATACCAATTGAAAAGTCACCTAGAGGGGGGTGAATAGGTGACAATGCTAATCAAAGGGCAAATAAAAATTTAAAGCTACAACAATTACAAACAAGAATCACAAGATGAATGCAAGCAAGTAAGTATGACAATGAATATGATGAGCAAGTAATAAGTGCAATCAAAGTAGAGTAAGAATTGCAAGAATGTAAACCAATCGCAAACACAAGGATATGTTATCGAGGTTCGAGCACCCAGCTCTACTCCCCGCCTTCCCCAGAAGGATTCCGACCACTTCCACTATCACAAAGATCTCAAATACAATGGAGTACCAAACTCCTACAATCTCAAGAACAAGTAATTTCCTTGGTAGTCAAAAGACCACAAACTCTCTCTTTCAAATATCTCTTCCCTTACAAAGGTCCTTAGAGAATATTGAGTAGGAATGAAGCTCTTGTTGTAAGTGAAGAAAGAAAATTAAATCAGAGAGTATTTGAAAACCCTTCAGAAAATCAGTGAGAAATTCAGCACAAAAACCAAGAAACAAGTCTCTTTTGAAAGCCTTAAACTTTTGAATTTTTTAGCAAAAATTGTTGTAACAAATCTCTCCCCAAACACCCCTATTTATAGGAGAGGGCTAGGGTTTAGGGATAAAACATAATTACTGATGTTTAGGAGGTAATTAGATCAAAATATATCCTTAAACGAATTTTTAAACACAAAAGACAAAAATAAACAGCTCACTAAAAATCTGCCCGTTACTGTTCAACGGACACATCGGTCGACTGGGCCGGTCGACCGGTAGATCAAAAATTTGACCGTTATAGGCCAGCGGTCGACCGACCCGGTCGACTGAGAAAACCTGTGAGCAAAAACAATATCTCGGTCGACCGCCCCGGTCGACTGGCAGACATGCACACTGATACGTGCCTCTGCCAGAACTGCGGTCGACTGGTCCGGTCGACCGGACCAGACTGACACAGACTCGGTCGACTGTCCCGGTCGACCGGATCAGGTCAAAAATCAATTTTAAGAAAGAAAACAAAGAGGATTTTGATTTTAACAAAAATACTTTTGAACAGGGAATAGTATAAAATATAAAGATGTATCTGTAGGCAAAAACTTGTATGCAAAATATTTTTGTATAATTTATAAGAAATTATTTTGGAATGAGCATGTGCGCAAAAACGTGTGTGATAGAGCTTCAAACCTATCCACTATTCTTTAACATACTATAAACTGAAAAACAAATTACATGAAGACTTCTTGAGCTATCTTCAAGTCTTTGAGCCATCCAATGCCTTGCTAGTGCCTTCTCTTCTATGATCCTTCCTTGATGTGCAATTTGCCTTCCTTACTTTGTGGAACTTAGAAGTTCTTGCAATAGCTAAGCAAATGGTCTCTAAACATGGTACAAACCTGAAACTCATCTTAACAAACTTGTTAGTACCAAATAGCACTAATTTGGTTTGTCATCATCAAAACACAAAACAATTGGAGAGTGTAACCTCTTGGGCCAACACTTACGTCGCGCTACCTCTCTTTGGTCACTTCGCAACCCCAAACGCCACCTCCTCTCTCTTATTCTCTCCCTTTCTCTCTCCTTATCTTTTCCTCTCTATCTCTCTCTCGCTCTCTCTCTCTCACTCCACCTCCCTTCCCCTTTCCTCTCTCTACAAGGGCACTGCCGCCCTCCGATCGCCGCCACTGGCCCATCCCTGGCAGGCTAGCCCTGGTCTCGTCCCTCTCTTCTCTCCCCCTCCTCCTCTCTTTACTCCTCTCTTCTCTCTCCCTATGCCTTTCTCTTTCTCGCTCTCTTCTCTCTCTTCGTTTCACTCTCTTTATTTCTCTCCCTCCCACTCTCTGTCTCTTACTCTCGCTCACTCTACCTCTCTCTTTATCTTTCTCTCTAGCTTTCTCTCTGTTGTATTCTCTCTAACTTTCTTTCTCTTCGAGCCTCTTTCTCTTTCTAATTTTTCGCTCTCTCCACGCTCACGTGCGCTAATGCCCCTGGTGTTTCCTGGAGATCAGTGATGTGCCTAAGATTGTCGTTAGGCGAGTACCACTTTCTGTGATGCGAGTACCTCTTTGTGTATTGTACACTTTATTGAGTTATGGTTGGGCGAGTTCATGTATTTGTGGTTGTTTATATATTTCGTGATGTTTGTATATTTGGAGCGTTGTTGTGTTGTGTAGTCAGATGTTGTATTGTGGGTGACTATTCTACTATGTAGGCTATGCTTGATCAGTGTGGTGATACTTGTAGTAAGTGTTGACTATACTTGTATATGTGCATGTGTTGGAATAACGGTGGTGCATGTTGCAAGTACTCTAGCTATAGCCCTCAGGCGAACCTACCCAATAGGAATTAGCCTTATACCCTTTAAGTTTCATGGTAGCATCGTCACAAGGTAACCGCTCTGTGGGCTATCCAATAGGAACTGACCTTATACCCTCTGGGTTTCGTAATAGCTTTGCGGAGTGGTTAACCTACACAGCCCTCGGGCCAAGCTATCCAAAAGAATTGGTCTTGTAGCCTCTGGGTTTCGTGGTAGCCCCGCCACAAGGTTGACCGTTCTATAATTCTCCATTTATTATTTCTAACTGTGTGTGCATGTTGTGTACTAACACTTATGCATGTCCCTACTCAGCCTTCGGGCTATGCTCAGTCTCCGGGCTATCCAATAGGAACTGGCCTTATACCTACTAGGTTTAGTGGAAGCTTTGAGAGACTAGTATTAACTACTCCGCAGTTTCACTAGTCAGGCTTCGGGCTTAACCTCTCTGATTTTCATACAAGTCCTCCAGACTTTTCAGATGTTACGCCTAGTATGCAAGCCTAGCGCTCAGTGCTTTACCGCTAGCTCCGTCCAAGCGTAATTATGCCATGAGCATGGCTTCACCATGTCTGTTAGCTAGACGTTTATACATTGCTTCACCATATGCATTTAGCTGCACCATGATCGATAAACACGCCGAGCGTGATAGCATCTAGTGTTATAAGTTAGCTTTGGTCCTTCCTTACTTAGCTCCGCTTAGATGTTCGCTTGTCTGCTTTCTTGCTTGGTAGCTTAATCTATAGTTGTTAATGTTAGGATTGTGTAGAGTTTGAAATGCTTCTCATATTATTCTGGAATGTTGCTTGTTTGCTTGCCTGCTTATCTGCTTGTCTATTCAGCCTTTTCTAACCCTACTTACCACTTGTCTGCTTACCTAGCCTGCCTTGTCAAACTCTCTTACCTGCTTGCCCGCTTGCCTACTTAGCCCCGCTTGCCCGTTTGCTTGTCCAACTTCGTCTAGCCCCGCTTGCCTACTTGTCTGCTCATTACTTATTTAGTTTAATCTATTATTATTATAATTATGATTGTGAAGAGTTTTTTCTCTTACTCTGTTTTCATAAACTAGCTTACGTGACTGGTTACTTGATTGATGTTGTAACTCTACATTTACTTATACTGCTTGTAATGTTGTATTTCACCCGAGACCAGACACTTGTCACCTAACTCATTGCTTGCTTTCTTGTTGCATGATTATCTCTTTTACAGGAAGTTGTCTATATTATCATATTATACTCTGGCCATCTTGTACTCATGTATTATATATATATGCATGTTTCTTCTGTACTCCTGTTGCTCCTCAACCATGCTCCTGCTCATTCCTGTAAACTGATAATTATAACTAATCTGTAATAATCAGACACTTATATGGGGATGAGAGAAACTGATGGATATCAATTTGTGATCATGTTTACAATAATATAGGAATATTTTGCAACTAAAATCTTTCGCATCTACCGAGGGCCTCCAGGTGTTCCGAGGGGTGTACTGGCACCCTTATATATATGTACATGTGTACATATATATATGTACATGTGTACATATATATGTACATATAGGTATATATATATAAATATATATATATATATATATATATATATGTAAATATATATATATATATATATATATATATATATGTAAATATATATATATATGTACATATATATGTAAATATACATATATGTGTATATATATATATATATCTAGATATATATACATATATACACATATGTACATATATACATATATGTACATATATATACGTCTTGCAAAATTTATAAGCATCTTTGAACAAAGTAGGCCAGTAAAACCCACTTTGCAGCACCTTTTCAGCAGTCTTGCGGGGACCAAAGTATCCACCGCATGCAAGTTCGTGACAGAAGGATAAAACACTCTTAATTTCTTCATCGGGAATGCATCTCCTAATAATTTAGTCAGAACAGTACTTAAAAAGATACGGTTTCTCCCAAAAGAAATACCATAATTGAGAAAAGAACCGGTATATATTGTTTTTAGACCAATGAGAAGAAGTTTGATTTGTGACTAAGTAATTCACTATATCAGCAAACCAAGATTCCCTAAAGATAACTAAGAGATTTTCATCAGGAAAGTCTTCATTTATGGGCAATTCGTTGCATGGAGAGTTTGGGATTCGCGATAGATGGTCAGCAACGATATTTTCTATGCCTTTTTTATCTCGAATCTCGAGATCAAATTCTTGAAGAAGGAGGATCCAACGAATGAGTCAGGCCTTGGCATCCTTCTTCATCATGAGGTACCTAAGCGCAGAATGATCATTGAAAATTGTGATTTTGAACCCTAGTAGGTAGGGATGAAATTTCTCTAAAGTAAACACTACTGCCAAGAATTCCTTCTCGGTTGTAGTGTAATTCATTTGAGTATCGTTGAGAGTCCTACTAGAGCAGTAAATCATGTGTTGCTTGTTATCAATGCGCTGTCCTAAGACAGCGCCTATTGTAAAATCAGCAGCGTCGCACATGATTTCGAATGGCTTAGACCAATCTGGTGCATATATGATTGGTGCAGAAATAAGCTCTTTCTTAAGCTTCTCCTAAGAATTTATACATTCATCATCGAAAGTGAAGGACACGTCCTTAGCTAACAGATTAGTCAAAGGTCTAGAAATCTTGCTAAAATCCTTGATAAATCTTCGGTAGAAACTGGCGTGTCCTAAGAAGGATCGAATATCCTTCACACATTTGGGCATGGGGATCTTAGCAATAACCTCAATCTTAGCTCTATCTACTTCAATTCCTTTCTTAGAGATTTCATGACCCAAGACAATTCCATGTCTTACCATAAAGTGGCATTAAGATTTTTCTCAGCACAATGTTGGAGGATGAGTTCTAAATGGTGAAGACATTGAGTGAATGAATCTCCGTAGATAAAGAAATCATCCATGAAGATTTCTAAGAATCGTTCTACCATATCAGAGAAAAGACTCAACATGCAATGTTGAAACATTGCTGGGGCATTGCACAAGCCGAAAGGCATTTGACGATAAGAAAATATCCCAAATGGACATGTGAATGTAGTCTTTTTTTGGTCCTCAGGAGTAATAGGAATCTGATTTTACCCCGAGTAACCGTCCAAGAAGCAGTAATACTTGTGGCCAGCCAATCGTTCAATCATTTGATCAATGAAGGGAAGTGGGAAATGGTCCTTACAAGTTGCTGCATTAAGCTTCCTATAGTCAATGCAAACTCGAATTTTTGTGGGAAGTCGAGTTTGGACTAACTCTTTGTTCTCGTTTTCTACCACGGTGAAACCGGATTTTTTTGGAACCGCGTGGGTAGGACTGACCCATTGGCTATCAGAAATGGGATAGATTATCCCATTATCTAAGAGTTTCATAATTTCAGCATGAACAGCCTCTTGTATTATAGGGTTTAACCTATACTGTGGGTCTCTCTTTGGTGTCGCTTCTTCATTAAGATGGATGCGATGTTGAACTATGGTTGGACTCAACCCTTTATGTCAGTCATAGTCCAACCAATGGCTTCCCTATATTTTCTCAGAATTGATTTAAGATTCTCTTCTTGCACGTCATGTAAATGGGAGGTAATAATGACAGGAACGGTCTCTTATTCTCCTAGATAGACGTACTTGAGATGCGCAGGTAAGATTTTCAATTCTAAGGAAGGAGAAGGCTCAATGGAAGGATGAGTCAAATTTATAGGCTCCACATTTGGTGAAATAGGTTCGAGGCCCAATTCACAGCAGACTCGACAACCTGATCAAGGTTAAAGTCGTCAGACTCTAACTCAAAGTCACAATCAGTTTCTAGTTCCAATTCTTCCATGTGTTCACTTGTCAAGTTCTCAATGAGGTTGACTTCAAATATTTGATCTCAACATCATAGGGTTGCTTTCCTAGGTTGAAGACATTGACTTCTCTAGTCATGTCTCTAAAAGTTAACCTCATGGACCCATTCCTACAGTTGATAATAACGTTGGCAGTAGTAAGGAATAGGCGCCCTAGGATAACATAAGTTTGAGCCCTAGGATTGGACATAGGTTGTGTCTCAAGAACTATGAAATCAACAGGGAAGATAAACTTCCCGATTCGGATAAGAACATCATTAATTTCCCCTTGGGAACTTTTACTGAACGGTCAGCCAGTTGGATTTTGACTCGAGTTGGACTAAGATCGCCCAACCCGAGTTGTTGATAAACTGAGAATGGGAGCAAGTTAATACTTGCCCCCAAGTTAAGAAGTGCACGACTAATCTCGGTTTATCCTATAGTGCAGGCAATGGTGGGACAACCCAGATCCTTGTACTTGACAGGGATCGGACCCGACAGTAGCTCACTAATGTTAGTGGCTAAAAAGACTTTCTTGGGTCTTTCTCTTCTTGGTGCACATGTCCTTAAGAAATTTTGCATAAGATGGGATACGTTGGATGGCATCAATAAGTGGCACATTTATCTTCATTTGATTGAAGATCTCAAATATCTTATCCATGTGTGAATTTTGCTTGTTGTTTTTCAGCCTATTAAGAAATGGTACTATAGGCTGGTGCACCTGACTGGTTGACTTATTTGTTTCAGATTCGTCAGATTTGGAAGGATTTGGAGTGGATGAGGTGGATGCTTGAGTGTGGTTGTGTTGAATAGAATTTCATGGTGTTGACATTGATTATCAACTTTCTTTCCTGACCTCAATGTATGAAAAGCATTACATTGATTCAATGACTGATCCTCAGCTAAATGAGCTTGTTGAGAATTCTTAGGATTCATTACTGGCTGACTAGGCAAGGTACCCTTTTACCGCTCATTCTGTGGATTGGCTAATTGGCTCATTTGAACCTCTAGCCTCTTTATTATTTGCATAAGGGATTCTTGGTTCTTCATATACCTTTCCATGTTTCTCTCAAAGTTAGTCATTCTCCTTTTAAGTTGAGGTAGAAGGAGAGTTGTGTAGCTTGGTTGGGAAAGTTTTGTTGATAATTTGAAATTTTGGGTGGATGGTTGGGAGAATTGTGATGGTAATTAGAAAAGTTGGGTTGATGATTGGAAAAATTATTGGAATGATGGAAGTGACTTGCATGGTTTGACCATGAGTGGTCATTATTGTTTTGGCTCCATGAGAAATTCGGGTGATTTCTCCAGCTAGGATTGTATATTTGTGCGTAAGGATTATTGTTCGGTCTTGAAAAGGCCGCATTTATCGGTTCAGGATATAGTTGCTTAGCTTGAAATATAGGACACTCCTCAAACACATTATTCATGGCTTGACAGTAAGTACAGCCCGGAGTTAGAAATTTGTTTGGGCTGACTTGATTGACTGGACTTGGTTTCTTAGTTTCTAAAGCTTCTAGTTTTCTCGCTAAGCTTGTAATTCTAGCCTCATTAGCTATGGATGATTCAATTGAATGGAGACTTTTGAAGAGAGAGAGTTTGAATTCCTAGAGTTTTCACTAGTTGGTTCCCATTGATGGTCTTTCAGCTAGATCCTCATATAAATCCCATCCTTCATTCTCATCCTTCTGTAAGAATCCCCCTTGGCACATGGTTTCTAAGAGGGTCTTAGTTGAGAGTCTAAACTGTCATAAAGAATTTGGCATTGTCGTCATTTCTCTATTCCATGACGAGGACACTGGACAAGAAGGTCTTTGAAGCGTTCAAAGTACCTCCAAAACGGTTCACTGGATTCTTACTTGAACTGCATGATGTTCTTCCTAATGAGAGCGGTTTTATGAATTGAATAGAATTTCTTCAAGAAAACCTTGATGAAACCATATCATGATGTGATAGAGCCGGCCGCTAAGCTGTTAAGCCATTTCTTGGCTAAGTCTTTAAGAACAAATGGGACAAATCTCAACCTAATAGCATCATCTATAAGGTGTGAGATTTTCATCATTAAACATACTTCCTTAAACTCTCTTTTAATGAAATAAGCATCTTCGGACTAAGCCAAGAAACTTGGAGAATGTGTTGATGAACTGAGACTTGAGCTCAAAATTATGTTCACCAACCGATGAAAGTTGGATGCATGATGGAAGTGTAGTTCTTATGGGATAGAACCTATCTTGCAAAGATGTCGGTTGAGCCATAAGCTGATCTGGTCTTCGTTCAAACTTGGGTGGTGATGTATTTCTAGTTAACCTAGATGAATTTAGGTCTCTTAACCACACTTGCATACACAAACACTACCACAAACAAGTTCACCAATAGTCAACAAGAAAAGACAACCAAGCCTAGTTTAAGGTAACCTTAACCTAGACAACTCCTAACTGGTTGATTGTCCACAGGAGGTATAATGCAAACTTTGACCACAAGCTAATCAGCCAGGTCAAGGCAAGAGTGGTGAGAGGTATCCGCGCAAAAACGACGGGCCTAATTAAGCCATACCACCAGCCTTTGGGATTTTGCCCCTCAATCCGTGTCCTTAGACACTATTTGGCAGGAGTCAAATTCTAACACCTTCTCCCTTAGAATAATCTCCTAATGAGTTCGAGATGTCCTTAAGGCTAACGTCTATCAGATTTTAAATTAGGCTTAGGTTGTCCGTGCTTGGAGATGGTTTGTGGGCTAAGAAAGGGTAATGACTTCCCCACCTTATCTTGTTTTGGGTGTTGCCCTTCAGATTGATTGTGCAAAGTGTGCAAGATATAGAAAAGTAACATTCACAAGCAAATATTACCCAAGAATGTTTTCTAAACTATATGTTATACATACATACCTTGTCTCCAGCTATCTTCAATAGTAATTGTAAAGAAACGTAATTAGACAAATGCCTAGAATGTAAGTCTAAACGTTTTTTTAAGCAATTGGCAATCAATCAGATTACTGTTGGATTAAAAATAAGGAGTGTGAAAATTCAGATATAGCAGAAATAATACAAAAAAAGTATATTTTTGCAAAGCGATATGTCCTGCGAAAAGAGTTTTTAGTAGTCCAAAAATTTCAAGCTTTTGCGCTGAAATTTCTTGAAATTCTGTTTCCTACTTTCTAGAGTAGGGGCACAGAATAGCAAGTCTTCTCCTGTAATGCTTAAGCGCTAAATCTGATTCCTTGACGGCCCTGAAACAAGACACCAAACTTGTTAGAAAATAATTACATCGTTCCCTCCCAGGTAACGGCGCTAAAAATTTGATTGAAAGTGAAAGCAGTGAGAGTTACCGTCTAACTTTGGGCTAACGGGTCATGTCCACGAGGAGGATGCGATGGAAGCTTTTCGATGAATTGTTTAAAGAACAAAGAATGGTGTAGGTGTTTTGTTTTATGTTGAAAAAGAGAATGGAGAGCAAGGAAGTGATTAAAAGAAAAATTAAAAACTTAGATAAGACTTTGGAAAAGATGATCTTTATAAGGTTTGAAGATTGATTTGTTGTTTTTAATACATGAAAAAGATCTGGGCTCACTATCTTACTACTCAATAATATGTTCTTCTTTTAAAATTCTCAGTGCCTTAACTTGATCATAGGCAAAACTTAAGCTTGAGTTTCGAAAGTCTTAAGCAAAGCAAATACGATTGTTTGAAAAAGTTAACTCTTTTTCTTAAGGAATCATCTTGAACTAAATGTTAAATCATCAAGTAATCTTTCAAGTATGAATTAGAAACAAGTTCAAGTTTCAAACCCATCCTCATGTGCCTTCAAGAATACTTCTAAAGAAGCAAGGCTTAGATTAAGGCATACATATGATTCTGTCGGGTTCTTTACATCAAAATCATTCAAAACAAGAGGGATCGAAGAGAAATGATAGTGAGCCCAAAAAAATAAATTTACTACTCATGATTAAAGTAAGACAGGACATGTGAATGAAATAACACATACCCGTGAATTGGAGAAGAAGAGAAGCCTTGAACCTTTATTGATGTCACTTCAACTTCAGATTGCAATCACTCTTTTCCTCTCTCTCACTTATATATGGACTGAACTATGAATTAAAAATAAAAATACAACTTCTTAATACTATCTAACAAAGAACCTAAATCCTAAAATAAAAAGGAAAACTTAAACTAATTTTCGGTCCCTTCTTCTCTGTAGAATGCAGTATTTATAGGGAAAAACCAAACAGGAGAGAGTGTACGAAAATAGGGAGAGCAAACGCTCTCCCAACAGAACTAACAAAGCCGTGAAAATGCAGCTTTGGCCGCGTTTCCACTGCCTGGGTGTGGCTAGGTGGCCACACCCCGGGGGGTACAGCTCCTGATTTAGCGATACGCCTTTATCTTTTGCTGGTTTTCCTGTTTCAGCTCCTGGATTTGACGAAACTGCCTTTGATCTTTAGCTTTAACCAATTGATTTGGGAAGATTTATTTTAACTGATTGTCACCTTCTCTGATTTGCAATGATCTGCCCTAATTTTCTGATTTCATATTAATTATGAATTAAATCAGAATTTTGATGGGCTTTTGGGCTCATTTCTCTTCCCTTTCCTTTAGCAATGGGCCTGCACTTTATAAAGAAGAATATAAGACAAATACATGATTTATTAGGTAATAATTATGAAAGTGTGACATTATATATGTAATATATGTAACCAATCTTCTTCTTCTTCTATATGATATTTTTCCTTCATCAATCTCCATCGTTCCTCGCATGTGTTTATATCACAAGAGGTGTACCAGAGATGGAAATCAGAGACAAAATCTTCCACATACTTGTTCATCAGGGGGATTTGTTGCTCAGCAATACGTTTTCTTACATGTCAAAATCAGTATCGGTGCCGAGTAGTTAAAAATATCATCTTGATGGCATCACCTATCTGGGCATCCTGATCAGTAATAATCACTTTTGGTGCAACTTCGTGTATGCATTTGAGCCATTTATTGAATAGCCAAACAAATGTATCTCTCTGCTCATCCGCAAGCAACGTACAACCAAACAAAATTGACTGCTGACGATTCACTCCAGTGAATGGAGCAAATGGCAGGTTCAAGTGATTAGTCCTATATGTTGTATCAAAAACAATCACATCACAAAAACTCAAATACAAGGATATTATTCTTTCATCAGCACTAAAAATGCTTCTAAGTGTGCCCGCATTATCAACTTCACTTGCAAAGAAAAAATTTGGATCGGACTTGGCTTTTGCTTGAAAATATTTGATCATCGAAATAAACTCATAGCCAATGTTATTTTTACGGTATCGAATAAAATCAATAACTTGTGTGGGCTTACTTCTTCACAATTTTCTTCGTGGTTCATTGCATTAACAACACGGGAAATATTTGAAGAACGAATTCCTACATCAACCAAATTGGTCATAATGCTTCTGCTAATCTTTGATCGATGTGTCTAGTGAGAGTAAAAGTGATGGATCTTATCCGGGCTTGATAAATCATATGAATGAGAATCAATAAACTTGGTGACAACTCAAAATCTTCAGTGTGGTAATAAATGAAGACATACATGCATCTCAGCAGGACACTCAACTATAGTGTACATTCGACAGTTGACTGTACGCCCTTCTTGTCTTTTGTCACACAACTTCTTCACACCCTCCTTGATGCAACAAAATTTTCTGTAAATAACTTCACGAGGAGGCCTACGTGACTTATCTATTCCTTTTCTTCTCACGCCAAAACCTCTGTTTCTTGCATAAGCATTGTAAAAGTTGTATGCTTCATCGTCTGTGAAAAATTGTTATCCTAAAAGAATAACAAAGCTTCAAGACATTTCTCCATGTAAATTCAGATCCTACAAAATAAGTTGTTGAACTAAATAAAAAGAAATAATTGAAAATCACACGTTTGAACTATAATAAATAAAACTCCAATTAAGATCGTAGTTGTAAAGATAGCTGTGACTATTGAATAAATGACTGTGATTGTAATTGTATACTTTAGGATGTCTATAATAACTGAAAATTTGATTTAATATATACTGCGACCTTAGTCGCAGTTCTTACAATTTTATATATATGACAAAAACAGGTAATTGAAAATAAAAAAGAATAATTGAAAATCACACGTCTGAACTATAATAAATAAAACTGCGACTAAGGTTGCAATTGTAAAGATAGTTGTGACTATTGAATAAACGACTGCGACCGTAGTCGCAGCTTTCAGGATGTCCAGTTTTTTGCAGAAGAAGCTGATATTTGGTAATACTGTGACCTCTGTCGAAGTCCTTAAAGGACTGCGTACATGCAAGGTAATTATAGACTGCAGGTAACGTCTCAGTTATATAGATAATGAGACATAGTTTATTAAAAATAGCAACCATAATCACATACTTTAGGATGTCTATAATAACTGAATAAATTGATTTAATATATACTGCGACCTTAGTTGCAGTTCTTATAATTTAGTGTATATAAGAAAAACATATAATTTTCAAATTAAATAACTGCGACTGAGATCACAGTTAACAAAACTGTGAAATTGTTAACTGAAAAAGACGACTTTGTAAAAAATGATTCTTATTCTGTTAAACATAAACTAGGTCGCAGTTTCATATACGTTACCCAAGATTTTTTACATATAAGAAATTGCGGAAAAAAATTAAAAAAAAAGATAAAATGAAAATCTCTTGATCAGCATCTAAAGATCTCAACCCTTCAAGATTTTTAATATTCTGTGAGAAAGTTGAACACGATAATATTGAAAGTACACCTAGAGGGGGGTGAATAGGTGTATGGCTAATCTAATGAACTAAATGCGGAAATTAAAACTAAATTGCAACACACTTAGTGCAACCAACGAGCGTAGCTGAATTCCCGGTGAAGGGCTCTGGACTAACTCCTCTTGATTCCTCTGAATAAGAGTTGAGGCGCTATATGAAGCTCTCGTGGTTAAGCACAAGTGAGGCACACAAAAACAAGCCAAGCATATAATATATGAATGAGCAATATGAATAGATGCAAGGCACAATATAAAGAGAGAGAGAGAGAGTTAGAGTCAATGGATCAAACGCAAACAACGAGATTTGTTTCGAGGTTCGAGCACCCAGCTCTACGTCCCCGCCTTCACCCAGAAGGATTTTCAATCCACTAACTTGTCCACACAGGACTCCCACACAGGGAACCTCCACTGAGGATTTGGGGCAACTACAACCGGGAGTACACAACTCCTCTCTCAACCAATACAACCTCTCACAGAGGCAACACAAACACCACCTCACACAAGAGGGGTAGGCACTTAGCCAAACAACCACAATCCACCTCTTCCTTCACTAAGAGGGATACATAACCAAACTCCACCTCTCACTAGAGGGAGCCAAACACCAATCTCCACCTCTCACTAGAGGGAGCCAATCACCACTCCAAATCAACCTCTACACAAGATGGATACCACAAATAAGGAGGGTTTACAACTAGGTGGTCTATCTCAACCACAAACAACTTCTACCACAAAATAAAGATCCTAAATAGATAGGATAGAATGATATAGCTCAAGTGTGGAAAACAAGGAGTTTGGAAATCAAAAACTCAAAGAAAATGCTTGGGAAAACAACTAGAATAATTTTGAAATGAAGATCAAAAGCAATATCCCAAATATCCAATTTTCTTTGATTTTTCCAACCCTTTAAAACAAATAAAGATGAATCCTTTTTGGCTCTAAAAACACTTTTGAAAACTTGTATAAAACACTAGAGAAGTAGGAATTTTTTGCTCTTCAAAAACCTTTTTCAAAACAGCCCACAAATGGGGTTTTTATAGCCCCTTTAAAAAAACTAGCCATTGGCTGCTGACTAGGCCAGAATTGGCCTTCCGGTCGACCGGCCAACGGTCAAAAAAACTGACCGTTGAGACTTCTGGTCGACCGCCCGGTCGACCGCCCTTACCCGAGAGTAAGGGGACTTCAGTCGGTCGACCGCACGATCGACCGGCCAAACCCAATGGCCTTTGTGCACGTCTCGTGCACGTCCGGTCGACCGTTCCGGTCGACCGGCTCCTGGTCCGGTCGACCGGTGCGGTCGATCGCCAGAGCCTGCCAGAAACAATTTAGGGACTAAAAAACTGGGTTTTTAATTCTCAAATAAATCCCATAAATACTCTAAAAATTCACAAAAATAAGTTCAGTATAATACATTGATATACAAACATGTGTGAAAAATTTCAACACAAATTTCAAACAATTTGAACTATTTTTGTGTAAAGGAAATTTTGCCGAAAACCAAAAACTGTATTTTCTAAAACTTGGATTTTTGAATTGAAAATTCGTTTTGTCCAAAACACATCCAAATACAAAAACATGATATTTAAATAACTTGAAGCATGTTGTATATGGATATAATCCAATATACATGAAACATATATATATATATATATATATATATATATATATATATATATATATATATATATATATATATATATATATATATATATCCATGTTTTTGATATTAAATCCAAAAATACGTTTTGTTAAAAACACAAAACTCCAAACTCATGAAAATAGACTATCAAACTAAGTTTGTCTAAGATATAAAGCATATATGTATATAGAACATATTTAATATACATTTAAACAATTTAAACTTGTATTGATCTATCTATTAATGAAAACCAAGATCGGTTAAACCAAGATCGGTTAAACCAAAACATGAAACTTAAATAAGTGTGTGTGTTGTGAACTTGAGCATACCACACTATCTAATCTTTACAAATGGATCTAAAAAATAAAACTAAACTATGTACCGAAGTCTTCTTGTAGAGTGCCGTCTCCAAGTCGACTCGATCCAAACCTTGATCTACCGAGCTTGACTCCAACGAGTGCTAGATATAACTTTGACGCTCAGGCTCTTGAATCACCATGTGAAAAGCTCCAAAACTCCTTTGTTAAAGCTAATGACCTACTAATATCTTGGTTAAGGATCTGAAACTAAACATCACAAGATTATTAGTAAACATAACTACATGAGTTAATCATCATCAAAACTAGAGTGGAAGGCCTCTAGGCCAACAATCTCCCCCTTTTTGATGATGACAAAACTCATGGAGTTATATATGCATGAATTAAAGTTAAGCTTCAAAGAAGCTCCCCCTTAACTCATGCATAGCAATAAACAAAAAGATATGCAATGAATATTAAACATGAAAATGCATAGATATGCATAAAACAAGCTTTTAATACCAAATAAAAACATGCTCTTGATACCAAAACATGAAATGCATCAACATGCATAAAACAAGCTCTTGATACCAAAATAAAGTTATTTCTTTTTCATAAACATTAAATAATGCTCTTGATACCAATAAAAAACAATACCAATAAAAAGAACAAACTATGTTTCTAGATACTAGTATTCATGCTCTTGATACCAATATCAATAAAACATAAAACAAACTCTTTTGATATAAATATGAAAACATGCATAAAATAATAAAACATGCATATAAACTCAAATACTTCTCCCGCTTTTTGTCAATCATCAACAAAGGGGTCAAAAAAACAATAAAAATAATGTTCTCCCCCTTTTTGTCTTAAACAAAAATAATATCAATAAGGGGTGAAATCAAAACCAATATGATACCAATTAAAAAATATATCAATGTAGTGCATTATGATACCAATTGAAAGTGAACACATCAACAAAAAAAATTTAAGAAATGCCAATTGAAAGTAAATGAGGCATTGAAAACAAATCTTAAAGAAACCAATCAAAATTTTGATACCAAAATGAAAGATATATAGATAATATTGATTACCAATTGTAAGTAAACAAAAAAAATCTTGATACCAATTGAAGGTAAAAAAAAATTGATACCAATTGTGAGTAAACAAAGAATAAAAAATCTTGATACCAATTTTACCAATTGAAGGTATTTTTCTTTATAAGCATATGATACCAAATTTAAAATCAATATTATTTTTTTTAATCATTCTTCATCATAAAGTGTGGGAGTGGAATACAAAACCAATGGTAAACAAAATACCAATTGAAAGATGAAATACGAAATTTCTTTCCCTTTATGAAATACCAAAAGAAATGATGCATAAGCTTGTATAAGATACCAATTGAAAACTAATCAATTGAAACATGATAGTCATTAAAAATCAAGCTTAGCATAACTAAAATTTGTGCTCAATGATATAAAGATATAATAAGCACAAATAAAACATGTATATATATGTATGAAAAAATTAGATACCAATCGAAATTGATACTATTTGAAGTGTAAGCATACATATATAAAAACATATATATGAGCATACAAAAAGAAGTGTCATTATTGATGCCAATTGAAAGGATCCAATGACACCAATTTAAAACTATAAAAAGATCAAGTGTATAACTCATATTTCCTACCACCCATTTCATGCACATGTTTTAAAAGGATTTTCAATAAAGAGCATATAAGGCATGGTCGCCCAACCAACCGCCCTTAAATGGGTAGGGGTTTTCAAAAATAGATTTGAAAATATAGTATGTTTGAAAAACTCTACCATAATAAAGAATACGAACTAGTTATATGAAAAACTTGTAAACTAGTACGAAATCCTTCAAGCAAGGAATAAAACAAAAAATATATTTCAAAAAAAACATGTAAATCACATGATCACTAAACACTCAAAAACTATATAGCACAAATTGTACTCATGAAAACACAATCATGAGAAAATATCAAATAAGGTGAGTGTACAAGTGTTATGTGAAATATATTATCATAAAAAAAATGCAATTAAGTTTAATAACAAATTCCTTAAAAACATGAAACACAAGAAAGTCATCAAAACTATAATCCTTCAAGGTATATGTATGTCGTGTACAAACTAAAGTATACATACATATCCAAATATAAATGAGTCCACAAAGGTATATGCATGAAGGCAAGTGGCTCAAGGATGTATATGTATAGCTAATAGTTTGGACAAGATGGACATATACATGAAGCTAAACATATAAACATGGAAAACATGTACAAAATGGGAATACAAGCTAAATGTATGAATCATCAAAATTAGACTATACTAGTACACCTAATGAGTACAAATGAGCGTTCAAGCACAAACATATAATAGTCTATTTGTGGCTCACTAGTTGTACAAGTATATATCCTAGTTTTAATGAAAACTAACATTCAAACAAGTAATCAAAACATGAAGCATAGAAATCAAAGCTCATAAACATACATATGATTATTATGTATATGCACATGCATAGATCTAGGACATACATATTAGTTTAAAACAAAGTGAGAACACTAAATATAAATCCATATAAACATGGGTGTCTTAAGTACTAATCATGTATATCACTAATCTAATAAACATGGCATATGACATAATGAACATTAAAACAAATCATGCTATAAATGAATGATCCAAAAGCGCGCAAACATAAATGAGGAGTAAGGGATAGTTACCAAAACCGAAAAAGGGGCACATCTCCATATCTCCAAAACAAGGTGGTCCTCCCACCAAACTCCCCTTGAAAGTGATGCATCCAAATTGTCCTCTTTAAGCTTGGAACACATCCACCTCAAGGCACCATCACTCTCACGTCATGCGAGAGCCCACACCTACATCAAATACAATAGGGGTGGTCTTTGGTACCCACACTCTTTTGGGTCCATGGGGGTTAGCTCCTTTCCTAACCCAAACAAACTTAGTTGCTAAATTTACATCATGTATCTTATCATAGCAAAATTTAGCAAAGTGGCCCTTACGTCCACAATGTGTACAGGTGTACACATGAGCATACATCGTGTTATGGGCGTGTACGTGGGAAGCATGTGTATGCCGTGTATGGTGTGCATGCAAAGAAGGAACTTGTTTTTTTCGAAACATAGATTCCAAACGTGTATGGTTCATGGCACAATGGCTCAAAGTGGAGCCCAAACAATCAACACTCTTCTTTAACAAATATATATCATTTTCAATTAAGGAAGAAGAGGTGCATGCAATAGGTGAGTTAGATGGTGAAGCTACACTAGCATGGCAAACATGTGAATCAATATTAATTTTCAAAGATTCATTTTTCTTTAAACAAACTTCTAAATCCTTTGAAATTGAAGCAATTTTTATTTTCAAAGAATCATTCTCTTTTACAACAAAATCAAGTTTTGAAGACAAGTTTTCATTTTCTTCAAAACATCATTGCAATCATTTCTATTTTTCAAAATATCATTTTTCTTTTAGGGCAAGTTCAAGTTTAGATTTCAATGAATCCCTTTCATTAGAAATCTCCACTTTCTCTTGCAAAACCAAATCTAGTTTAGAAGACAAATTTTCATTTTCTTTATTTTATGCAAATGTCTTCTTTTTCAAAAGATTATATTTTTCTAATAATTTTTCACAAACAATTGATAGTTCTTCATTTAAAGCATTGGCATCAATATACTCATTACTAGAAGAACTAGAACAATCATCATCTAATTGAGATTCCGAATATACCTCAAGGGAGTCATTCCCTTGGACCATGTAGCATTGTTGCTCGGATTCTCCACTAGATTCATCCTCCGTTTGGATTGGCAATTGAAGCTTGGAGGAGGTCAACGTGTTCCACACTGCAAAGGCGGAATCACAGTTAGAAACTAAGCACAGATATTCTTTGTTAAGCGTGCTTCTAAGTGCTTCAAGGGCTTGTGCATTGGCCTCTATATGCTTGTTATTACAAAGATAGGATTTCTTGATAGCGGCAAGGAAAACATGCAAGCCTAGGGTTTTCAAGTACATGAACATCCTAAATTTTCACATGTCAATGTTGGAAACATCAAACATGGGACGTGTCAAGCAATCCATGAGTGTGTGTAAACAAGATAAGTGTGCAAATGCAAACTAGATTAGCAAACCAAGATCACACTCCTAGGTGGTAAAACTAAATATCAGGAGCGTAGGCTCTGATACCAATTGAAAGTACACCTAGAGGGGGGTGAATAGGTGTACGGCTAATCTAATGAACTAAACGCGAAAATTAAAACTAAATTGCAACACACTTAGTGTAACCCTCCGCTATCAGTATACGTTACACGTCATATACGATTTGAAATACGTAGGATATTGACCAATTCGAAAACCTGACTATACTAGTTTCAGTGTTACAACTGCTTTTCTCACCGTTTAGATGTTTTTAAAATTTTCTAAACTGTTTTCCGTTGGAGAATATCCAATATCGGAATTAACCTAAAACAGTTGATTCATTCAACGATTTTTAATTTGCAACTAAGGTAAAATTTCTAGAATCTCCTTTTATAAAAAGCTTTAAAATATTATTTTCTACCTTCGTGAATTTTTGGCAAATTTTCAGAATCAGTCCAAAAATCGGGCCGAATGGGTGTCGCCCGGTCTCACGGATACTTTCGGGATTTTTAATTGACAAACCGGTTTAACTTTTTACAATCCGATTTCACAGTACGTCTTAGAGTAATATTCTTTATTTTTCACATTTTTTAGAGACCGTTCGGTATTAGTCAATTCGGACCCTATTATTTAATATTAAAATTAAAATCTTTTAACACTAATCTAAAAATTTTGGCACTGTAGCATCACCAGGGCTTTCCAGAGAGTGTTAACCGACATTGGGATTTTTATTACCCCCTTCTCTAATTATCTACAACCTTCCACATTTTTTTTAAACCGACATTAGCTGTGGATAAAACCCCAAACCCCATTCATTCTTTTCATTTAACCTGAACAAATAAATATATATATCTCTCTCTCTCTCTCACCTTCAGCACCGAACACCACTGCCCAACGCCACCACCCACTCCAGCACCCCCACTCCGGCCACCCAACACCATCACCACCGACCACCTGCGCCACCCCAACACCAGCCAACGCCACCGCCACACCAACCACCGGACACCACCACCGCCCCCGCAACCTCCTAGCGCCGCCAGCACCACCAACGCTTCCACCCACCACCGCCGGTCGCCCAGCGCCGCCCAACACCACCACAACCGTCACCACCAAACACCTTTCCGTTCATCTCTCTCTCTCGTTCACTGTATCACCACCACCACCACACGTCGGAAGCTCACCGGAGTTCCAATCCTCGCCGGAGCCCCGCACGCGCGCCCGGAGCACCACCGCGCCCGCCTCTCACCGCGGCTAGCAGCAGCCCGCGCTGCTGGGCTGCCACTGTGCACAGGACGCACAGTGGGAAGAAACAGAGAAGGAAAAACCCATAACGGGTTTGGTTCTGACCCGATCCGCAAGACCGCAAACCCGCAACCCTATATTCTATAAAGGTAAATTTCTTAAGAACCCCTTTAGGAAATTTTAGTATTCCATTTATAACCTTCAAAATTTAATTTAACCCCCTGTTCGCTGTCAAATTTTACAGAATAGACCCTGAGTCGTGCGTCGGACGATAACTTGGTCATTTGACATCGGAATCGCGCGTTTTTGGTCTCGTTGCGATCAGGACAGCGTGAACGTCTTGTCTAAGGCAAGTGTTTTCCCTGAATTCTCAGTAATTTCCCAGTTATATCAATTGTAGATTCTTATCTGCTGATTGGAACATTCGATATTCGATATGATGTTTAGTCTGGATAATTGACTCGTACCGTAGAGGTTGAGTAAGATATTAGCACAGGGACTTGGCCTATGGACTAATTGGAGTGTGCATGTTAACATGGAGATAACTACATGTAGTTCTATTATGTTCTACCGTTACATGTTCCTGTGATTATGTACTACCGCTACATGTTACCTTGATACGTCTGGTAGTACTTCTTGTTACCCATGATAGTTGATTACATTGTTCCAGTTATTTGCTATAAACATGCACACTCCTCTACATAACTATAGGACTCAGGTCATAACGCTTGTTACATCTTTTTGTCACCGATTTCCCGTTACCTTATGTCATTACTTGTTATCCTGAAAAGAAATCACTTGGGGATGGGGAGACTAGATGATTGACTAGATCTTATCGGGTGGGTGTACTGGATCCATATTGAGGTCCCACTGCAGGGGACCGGGTAGTGCTGGCTACCATCTGTTGCTCATGAGCTCCCGTTTCCCGTTATTGTTTTAGCTCATTGAGTTCCTGTTACATGTTATAGCCTTAGCGGGCTGGCCCTGGTTTCAGCAGCCAGGGATCTGTTTAAGGCCGTGATCCCGGGTATGCACGGGATACACCCACCTGACCGGATCACCTCGATTGTTAAGTCTCATGATACATGTTTATACATTCATTGATCATGCTTGCTTCCAGTATGATTCTTGTCGTCCCCTATTTAGAGCTCTTATTTACTTCTTGTGCATGTTTATACCTTGTCATTACTTTGTTTCATTTCTTTTTCCTTTGCACACTTGCTCGGTCGCATCTGAGACCCTGGGTTTGCTTGCCCAGATATAGAGACCGTGGTTACACCCTCAAAGGAGGACGTGGAGTACCTGGACAGTTTGTCTGAGCGACTGTAGGACAGTTTGTGACCTGGACGTCTCTTTTTGGCTTTCAGTATGTTTTATCGTTGTACAGTTATTTACTGTTCCAGTTATTGTATAATTATGCTGATGGACTCTGGTGTACTGTACTGTACTTTACTTTTGGTACTGTATTAACTGTGTTATGTACTCTTGTTCTCTTTTTACATGTAATGTATATCAGCAGTGTTGTTATCATATAAGAAAACTTGTACAGATCTACAGTAGGCTTAACGTGTATACGTTGGGGCGTACTACCCGACGTGTACAGGTTGCCGATCATGTCATGTACGCTATTTAGATCAGTGGGACGTGACATGGTTTTAGTGGTATCAGAGCCTAGATTCGATGTAGCATTGGACGGTTTGCGAAACGCGACCCCAGCTAGTCGAATCTAGTTCTTATCTGTAGATTTGTACAAAATATTATACTGCTGATAAGGGACAAGAGACATGACATGAGCCCACAAGTCCATCCTTAGGAACTAAATTAGTTTAGTATAGTTCTGTCTCTTAGTCCCGACGCTAATTTGGTGTATATTACACAGATGGCTCAGCGAATTACTGAGGACGGGCCTACTCCTACAGAGTCAGTGGACTTCATGAAGCTCTTGTTAGAGTCTCAGCAGCATCAGAGTGAGCGACTGACTGTTGCTCTGGAAAAGATAGTTGCTTCAGGAAGTCAGGCGAGACAGGGGAATGTGTCTGACTTCAGGAGACTCAATCCAGCAGTGTTCACAGGAGAAGAAAGTTATCTGGATGCTGAGCAATGGCTTACTGACATGGAGAACTTATTAGTAGCAGCCCGAGTCCCGGAAGCTGATCGAGTAGATGTAGTAAAAATTCAGTTGGCGGGCGTAGCACGTATCTGGTGGCTTGCAGAAGAAAGCCATTTGTCGGGACCTATCTCTTGGAAGACATTTTCTGAGGTGTTCTTGGCAAAGTTCTTTCCTGACACGGCCAAATCAGAAATGGAGCAGAAATTCATAAATCTCAGACAAGCTGGGAGGACCGTTGATGAGTATGCAGCTGAGTTTTTCAAACTCAGCCGATTTGCTCCATATATGGTTTCTACTGAGGAGAATCGGGCCAGAAGGTTTCAGCAGGGATTGCATTTGGAACTTCAAAGATATGTCATATCCTTCAGATATAAGACCTTTGCGGAGGTACTAACTGCCGCCAGGGAACAAGAGCAGCTCAGTGGATTGATGAGGAAGGTACCTGCTAGTGGCATAAAACGCCCAATCGGACAGATCTCAGGAAGGGTTTCAGCCAGGCAGGTTAGTACAACACCCCCGAGGCGGCCAATTGAGTGTAAATATTGTCATAAGATGGGGCATAAAATGGCGGATTGCAGATTGGCCAAACATTTATGTTTCATTTGTGGAGCAGCAGAACACCGAGCCCATCAGTGTCCTCACAGTCGGCAAGTTCCAAGAGAACTCACCTTAGCTCCAGTCGGACAACAGGAAATGAAGGCGGCAGTACAGTCAAGGCCTATGCCTCCTTTTCAGCCGAAACAGCCTCTTCCCCAACAGCAGATGTATCGGCAGGTTCAAAGGGGTAAGGAGCTAGCAGCCGGACCAGTTAGAGAGAAGGGCAAGGCATTTACTCTGACTACTGATCAAGCTAATGCCTCTGGAGAAGTTGTCACAGGTATTATTTTGGTGCATTCTATTCCAGCATATGCCTTATTTGATTCTGGTGCTACTCATTGTTTTATTTCTTCCAAGTTCATTAATAAGCATAATATATCCTGTGACACTGTGCACCGGGGTTGGACTATTAGCACTGGGAATGGGACAGTGACATGTAACAAGGTGTGTTCACAATGTCCCGTTGTTATCGGTAACAGGGAGTTCATCACGAATTGCCTGCTGATTGACAACTGTGACTTTGACATTATTTTGGGTATGGACTGGCTTAGCCAAGTACATGCAGTCATAGATTGTCAGAGAAAATGTGTAGTGTTTCGGGTTCCGAAATTATCGGAGTTCGAAAATTCTGCTGAAGGTATACGACTTCAGGATGCAGACCCGGATGTAGTATGTACGGAAGCTTTGGCAACATTAGAAGGGGGTCAGACCGAAAGTCCAGAAGTAGTAAGAGACTTCCTGGATGTGTTCCCTGAAGAGCTACCCGGGTTGCCTCCAGATAGAGAAGTTGAGTTTACAATTGAGGTGTTATCGGGTACTGCCCCAATCTCCAAGGCACCGTATCGAATGGCGCCAATAGAGTTGGCTGAGGTGAAAAAGCAAATTGAAGAGCTTCTGAATAAAGGTTTTATCAGACCAAGTACGTCACCATGGGGAGCTCCAGTATTATTGGTAAAGAAGAAGGATGGGACACAGAGATTATGTATTGACTACAGAGAGCTAAACAAGGTGACTATCAAGAACAAGTATCCTTTGCCCAGGATCGATGATTTATTTGATCAACTTTGTGGTGCAACCATATTTTCCCGGTTGGATCTCCGCTCTGGCTATCATCAATTGAAGGTGAAAGCATCAGACATTCCTAAGACTGCTTTTCGCACAAGATATGGACATTATGAGTTTCTGGTAATGCCGTTTGGACTTACCAATGCCCCAGCAGTCTTCATGGATCTGATGAATCGGGTGTTTTCTTCTTATTTGGATAAGTTTGTCATAGTGTTCATTGATGATATCCTTATTTATTCCAAAACTCGGGAAGAACATGTGGAACATTTGAGAATTGTGCTCCAAGTGTTGAGAGAGAGAAACTTATATGGGAAGCTGAGTAAATGTGCATTTTGGCTAGAAAGTGTAGATTTTCTTGGACACATTATTTCGGGCCAAGGTATTGGAATGGACCCAAAGAAAGTGGAAGCAGTAGAAAAATGGCCAACTCCTAAATCAGTAACAGAGGTGAGGCAATTTTTGGGTCTAGCTGGATATTATAGAAAGTTTGTGAAAGAATTCTCCAAGATTGCTAAACCCTTAACACAGTTGACCAGGAAAGGGAGAAGTTTATTTGGACAGAAGAGTGTGAAGCAGCTTTTGTAGAACTGAAGCACAGGTTGACAACCGCACCGGTTCTTGCTATTCCAGATCAGTCTGGTGGGTTTGTCATTCATAGTGATGCATCAGGGCAGGGGATTGGTTGTGTGCTTATGCAACATGGTCGAGTAGTAGCCTATGCCTCAAGACAACTCAAGCCCCATGAGCAAAACTATCCAACTCATGACCTAGAATTGGCAGCTGTTATTTTCGCCCTAAAGATTTGGCGACATTATTTACTGGGGACACGAGTGGAGATTTTTACAGACCATAAGAGTCTGAAATATATTTTCACCCAAAAGGAATTAAATATGAGACAGAGAAGATGGTTGGAACTCATGGCAGAGTATGATCTTAATCTCCAGTACCATCCAGGGCGTGTAAATGTGGTGCCTGATGCATTAAGTAGAAGACCGGCTGCTATGATACTCACACAACAGACAAAGTTGATTGAAGAAATGAGAAGATTAACCCTAGAAGTGGTTATCCCAGGAGCAGTAGCTCATTGTATGGCACTACAACTCCAGTCATCTTTAATAGACAAAATAAAGGAAGCTCAGGCAGGTGACAAGCAACTCCAAAAGTTCAGGAGTCAGGTAGAAGCTGGATTAAGAAAGGATATACTTCTACATGAAGATGGTTCTTTAAGATTTGGTGCACGGTTATGCGTGCCTAAAGGAGAAGTTAGACAGGAGTTATTGCTCGAAGCTCATAACTCTCCATATAATATTCATCCTGGTGGAACAAAGATGTACCGGGATCTTAAGCAACACTTTTGGTGGCATGGGATGAAAAGAGAAATAGCCAGATTTATATCAAAATGCCTTGTCTGTCAACAAGTAAAAGCAGAGCACCAGAGGACCGCTGGTTTATTGCAACCACTTCCTATTCCTGAATGGAAGTGGGAACATGTTACGATGGATTTTGTAACTGCACTGCCAAGAAGTTCAAAGGGTCACAATGCTATCTGGGTAATAGTTGACAGACTGACCAAGAGTGCCCACTTTATTCCTTTTCGAGTGGGGCAGTCCACTGAGGTGTTGGCGGAACGCTATATGCAGGAGATAGTAAGATTGCATGGGGTTCCAGTAAGTATAGTGTCAGATCGAGACACTAGATTTTTGTCTCATTTCTGGCAGAGCCTGCAAACGAGTCTGGGAAGCAAGTTGAAGTTCAGCACTGCTTACCATCCCCAGACTGATGGACAATCTGAAAGGGTGATACAAGTTCTAGAAGATATGTTACGAGCCTGTGTTATGGAATTCAAGGGGTCTTGGGAAGATCACCTTCATTTAGTTGAATTCTCATATAATAACAGCTACCAGTCTAGCATTCAGATGTCGCCATTTGAGGCTCTTTATGGACGGAAATGTAGATCACCAGTATGTTGGGACGATATTGGCGAACGGAAATTACTTGGCCCAGAGCTCATTACCCAGACTGTGGATAAAGTAACCCAAATCAGGAAGCATCTTCAAGCTGCACAGGACCGGCAACGGAGTTGGGCAGATGGGAAAAGAAGACCATTGGAGTTTGTGATGGAGATCATGTTTTTCTTAAAATATCACCTACTCGGGGAGTGATCAGATTTGGAAGTAAAGGAAAGCTGAGTCCTCGATATATTGGGCCATTTGAAGTCGTGAAGCGAATTGGTACAGTTGCTTATAAACTGGCATTGCCTCCAACTTTGGCAGGAGTACACGATGTGTTCCATGTGTCTCAGCTTCGAAAATATGTACCTGATGAAAAGCACATCCTTGATTATTCTGAATTAACGCTGAGACCGGACTTGACTTATGCAGTTCAACCTGTGGCCATACTTGATCGTAGAGAAAAAGTCTTGAAGAACAAGGTGATTTCTTTAGTTCGAGTAGCCTGGGATCCTAAATCCCCGGGTGACTCCACCTGGGAACTGGAGGAAGACGTTCGAGAGAAGTACCCTTACTTATTCTCTGACTCTCAGGTATCACAGTTTAAGATTCTTACTTTTTAGTACTTATTGCATTCTAAGTATCTCTTTAAATTTCGCGGACGAAATTTTTTGTTAGGTGGGTAGAAGTGTAACCCTCCGCTATCAGTATACGTTACACGTCATATACGATTTGAAATACGTAGGATATTGACCAATTCGAAAACCTGACTATACTAGTTTCAGTGTTACAACTGCTTTTCTCACCGTTTAGATGTTTTTAAAATTTTCTAAACTGTTTTCCGTTGGAGAATATCCAATATCGGAATTAACCTAAAACAGTTGATTCATTCAACGATTTTTAATTTGCAACTAAGGTAAAATTTCTAGAATCTCCTTTTATAAAAAGCTTAAAATATTATTTTCTACCTTCGTGAATTTTTGACAAATTTTCAGAATCAGTCCAAAAATCGGGCCGAATGGGTGTCGCCCGGTCTCACGGATACTTTCGGGATTTTTAATTGACAAACCGGTTTAACTTTTTACAATCCGATTTCACAGTACGTCTTAGAGTAATATTCTTTATTTTTCACATTTTTTAGAGACCGTTCGGTATTAGTCAATTCGGACCCTATTATTTAATATTAAAATTAAAATCTTTTAACACTAATCTAAAAATTTTGGCACTGTAGCATCACCAGGGCTTTCCAGAGAGTGTTAACCGACATTGGGATTTTTATTACCCCCTTCTCTAATTATCTACAACCTTCCACATTTTTTTTAAACCGACATTAGCTGTGGATAAAACCCCAAACCCCATTCATTCTTTTCATTTAACCTGAACAAATAAATATATATATCTCTCTCTCTCTCACCTTCAGCACCGAACACCACTGCCCAACGCCACCACCCACTCCAGCACCCCCACTCCGGCCACCCAACACCATCACCACCGACCACCTGCGCCACCCCAACACCAGCCAACGCCACCGCCACACCAACCACCGGACACCACCACCGCCCCCGCAACCTCCTAGCGCCGCCAGCACCACCAACGCTTCCACCCACCACCGCCGGTCGCCCAGCGCCGCCCAACACCACCACAACCGTCACCACCAAACACCTTTCCGTTCATCTCTCTCTCTCGTTCACTGTATCACCACCACCACCACACGTCGGAAGCTCACCGGAGTTCCAATCCTCGCCGGAGCCCCGCACGCGCGCCCGGAGCACCACCGCGCCCGCCTCTCGCCGCGGCTAGCAGCAGCCCACGCTGCTGGGCTGCCACTGTGCACAGGACGCACAGTGGGAAGAAACAGAGAAGGAAAAACCCATAACGGGTTTGGTTCTGACCCCATCCGCAAGACCGCAAACCCGCAACCCTATATTCTATAAAGGTAAATTTCTTAAGAACCCCTTTAGGAAATTTTAGTATTCCATTTATAACCTTCAAAATTTAATTTAACCCCCTGTTCGCTGTCAAATTTTACAGAATAGACCCTGAGTCGTGCGTCGGACGATAACTTGGTCATTTGACATCGGAATCGCGCGTTTTTGGTCTCGTTGCGATCAGGACAGCGAGAACGTCTTGTCTAAGGCAAGTGTTTTCCCTGAATTCTCAGTAATTTCCCAGTTATATCAATTGTAGATTCTTATCTGCTGATTGGAACATTCGATATTCGATATGATGTTTAGTCTGGATAATTGACTCGTACCGTAGAGGTTGAGTAAGATATTAGCACAGGGACTTGGCCTATGGACTAATTGGAGTGTGCATGTTAACATGGAGATAACTACATGTAGTTCTATTATGTTCTACCGTTACATGTTCCTGTGATTATGTACTACCGCTACATGTTACCTTGATACGTCTGGTAGTACTTCTTGTTACCCATGATAGTTGATTACATTGTTCCAGTTATTTGCTATAAACATGCACACTCCTCTACATAACTATAGGACTCAGGTCATAACGCTTGTTACATCTTTTTGTCACCGATTTCCCGTTACCTTATGTCATTACTTGTTATCCTGAAAAGAAATCACTTGGGGATGGGGAGACTAGATGATTGACTAGATCTTATCGGGTGGGTGTACTGGATCCATATTGAGGTCCCACTGCAGGGGACCGGGTAGTGCTGGCTACCATCTGTTGCTCATGAGCTCCCGTTTTCCTTTATTGTTTTAGCTCATTGAGTTCCTGTTACATGTTACAGCCTTAGCGGGCTGGCCCTGGTTTCAGCAGCCAGGGATCTGTTTAAGGCCGTGATCCCGGGTATGCACGGGATACACCCACCTGACCGGATCACCTCGATTATTAAGTCTCATGATACATGTTTATACATTCATTGATCATGCTTGCTTCCAGTATGATTCTTGTCGTCCCCTATTTAGAGCTCTTATTTACTTCTTGTGCATGTTTATACCTTGTCATTACTTTGTTTCATTTCTTTTCCTTTGCACACTTGCTCGGTCGCATCTGAGACCTGGGTTTGCTTGCCCAGATATAAAGACCGTGGTTACACCCTCAAAGGAGGACGTGGAGTACCTGGACAGTTTGTCTGAGCGACTGTAGGACAGTTCGTGACCTGGACGTCTCTTTTTGGCTTTCAGTATGTTTTATCGTTGTACAGTTATTTACTGTTCCAGTTATTGTATAATTATGCTGATGGACTCTGGTGTACTGTACTGTACTTTACTTTTGGTACTGTATTAACTGTGTTATGTACTCTTGTTCTCTTTTTACATGTAATGTATATCAGCAGTGTTGTTATCATATAAGAAAACTTGTACAGATCTACAGTAGGCTTAACGTGTATACGTTGGGGCGTACTACCCGACGTGTACAGGTTGCCGATCATGTCATGTACGCTATTTAGATCAGTGGGACGTGACACTTAGTGCAACCAACGAGTATAGCCGAATTCCCGGTGAAGGGCTCTGGACTAACTCCTCTTGATTCCTCTGAATAAGAGTTGAGGCGCTATATGAAGCTCTCGTGGTTAAGCACAAGTGAGGCACACACAAATAAGCCAAGCATATAATATATGAATGAGCAATATGAATAGATGCAAGGCACAATATAAAGAGAGAGAGAGTTAGAGTCAATGGATCAAACGCAAACAACGAGATTTGTTTCGAGGTTCGAGCACCCAGCTCTACATCCCCGCCTTCACCCAGAAGGATTCCAATCCACTAACTTGTCCACACAGGACTCCCACACAGGGAACCTCCACTGAGGATTTGGGGCAACTACAACCGGGAGTACACAACTTCTCTCTCAACCAATACAACCTCTCACAGAGGCAACACAAACACCACCTCACACAAGAGGGGTAGGCACTTAGCCAAACAACCACAATCCACTTCTTCACTAAGAGGGATACACAACCAAACTCCACCTCTTACTAGAGGGAGCCAAACACCAATCTCCACCTCTCACTAGAGGGAGCCAATCACCACTCCAAATCAACCTCTACACAAGAGGGATACCACAAATAAGGAGGGTTTACAACTAGGTGGTCTATCTCAACCACAAACAACTTCCATCACAAAATAAAGATCCTAAATAGTTAGGATAGAATGATATAGCTCAAGTGTGGAAAACAAGGAGTTTGGAAATCAAAAACTCAAAGAAAATGCTTGGGAAAACAACTAGAATAATTTTGAAATGAAGATCAAAAGCAATATCCCAAATATCCAATTTTCTTTGATTTTTCCAACCCTTTAAAACAAATAAAGATGAATCCTTTTTGGCTCTAAAAACACTTTTGAAAACTTGTATAAAACACTAGAGAAGTAGGAATTTTTGCTCTTCAAAAACCTTTTTCAAAACAGCCCACAAATGGGGTTTTTATAGCCCCTTTAAAAAAACTAGCCGTTGGCTGCTGACTAGGCCAGAATTGGCCTTCCGGTCGACCGGCCGGTCGACCGGCCAAAGGTCAAAAAAACTGACCGTTGAGCCTTCCGGTCGACCGCCCGGTCGACCGCCCTTATCCGAGAGTAAGGGGACTTCAGTCGGTCGACCGCACGGTCGACCGGCCAAACCAATGGCCTTTGTGCACGTCTCGTGCATGTCCGGTCGACCAGCTCCTGGTCCGGTCGACCGGTGCGGTCGACCGCCAGAGCCTGGCAGAAACAATTTAGGGACTGAAAAATTGGGTTTTTAATTCTCAAATAAATCCCATAAATACTCTAAAAATCCACAAAAATAAGTTCAGTATAATACATTGATATACAAACATGTGTGAAAAATTTCAACACAAATTTCAAACAATTTGAACCATTTTTGTGTAAAAGAAATTTTGCCGAAAATCAAAAACTGTATTTTCTAAAACTTGGATTTTTGAATTGAAAATTCGTTTTGTCCAAAACACATCCAAATACAAAAACATGATATTTAAACAACTTAAAGCATGTTGTATATGGATATAATCCAATATACATGAAACATATATATATCCATGTTTTTGATATTAAATCCGAAAATACGTTTTGTTAAAGATACAAAACTCCAAACTCATGAAAATAGACTATCAAACTAAGTTTGTCTAAGATATGACACATACATGTATATAGAACATATCTAATATACATGTATATAGAACATATCTAATATATATGTATATGTGTATATATACATGTATATATATATATATGTATAGATATACATATACATATATGTGTGTGTGTGAGGATTTTCTTTTTTGGGTTATCCCCTCGACGTACTGATCTCATGAATCTATCAACTAAGCTCTTACAACTGGTTTTTCCTATAATTGTATGCTTGTGACACAACACGTTACCCTGTACCTGGACTGTACTTGCACTGCTTGTTATATGCCTGTCTGATATATGTGATATTGAATCTCCTGACTTACATGCTTGAATCACGTCTCTATGATTATAATATACTAATATAATTATTCAGGCAACTCGGGTTGTATTAACTCAGATAATGGTGGCATGAGGTATAAGGTATAAATAAGGATTTCCTTGTTTGGATTATCCCCTCGACATGCTAATCTTATGAATCCGTATCTAAGCTTATACAACTAGTTTTGCCCACTTTCGCTTTACTTGATTGCCTTATTGCATGCTCGGTGTGCCTGTGCTCACGACACGATTTTCGATGCATACTTTTCCAATTCAGATTTATCAATACATGTAAGCTTTCTTATGCACGCTACTTGGCTTCACTTTATGTACTCATTTGGTTTCTTTCTGACAACCCTTGAATGTTCAGATCCCGGAGCTTGAATCATGACAGATTTTTGTTGAGATCAGAGAGTGCAGCGGAAGCGTGAAAGATCGACGGTAGATGTAGCTTTTTTCTTTCAGCCCCATCTTGACCAGCCTCAAAATTCTCTTTGCTGCTCGTGAGCATCTATCAGCTTTTAATACCTTGTAAAATCTCCTTGTAAATCATTATTTTGCGCCTTTTGGTGATGTAATATTCTTTTAATATTGGATCACACTAACAGTGTAGTTGTACTATTTTATTAGAATGTATATTACCACTGTGCTTTAGTACTCTGATTCCTGCATGTACTAATGCTTAGCGTACGTATGTGAGGGTATTTTCTCCCTGCGTATATACGTCACAGTAGTGTCTCCGCATCCGCGGAATCGGGGTGTTACAAGCTCCATGCGGAGCTAGCCCACTGTGGGGCTAAGACTCCATGCGGAGTTAGCCCACTGCGTGGCTAAGAATCCATGCCGTGCTAGCCCACGCGGGGCTAAAGCTTTATGCGAAGCTAGCCATTTTGGCTAAGTTAGCCATTTTGGTTGAGCTTGAACCGTCTATTCGACTGTCTACGACTTATCTTTTAGAAGTGTCGACAGGGTTAGACGTTGTACAGACCATCCTGAGAGCTAACTGGGATTCTATCTTTTAGAAGTGTCAACAGTATAAATGTCACTCACGCTATTATAATCACCACACAGATACAAGCATCACCTGCACAGATATAACACTACTTGCACAGCACAGCCATTGCTACACATTACAATGATCACCCACCAAACACACAACACCCACAAAATACAAACACCCACACAAACACAATCCATCACGAACACTAATACAAGCACCTACCACATAAAGCAACAATCACCCAGAATTACACAATTACAACTGATCGCATACACAGATACAAGTTCACAGAAAAAGTACTCACAATAAAACACAGTGCTCGCATATACCAAAAATTAGTATTAGCTAAAACCAAGAAATCATACTCCCATACAGGAAAGTGTACTCGAATATAGAGAAAAGTACTTGCATAAACCAAGAATTAGTACTCGCACGCATGCACTCGCAAAACAAAGAAGTGGTACTTGCCTAATTAGTAACTCGGGCATGGCATCGATCTCTGATGGAATACCAGAGGCGTTAACATGCAAGCGCGTGAAGTGAGAGAAATAACTCAAGCGAGAGGAGAGAGAAGGAGATAGAGAGAACAAGAGAGAAAGCTAGAGAGAAAGAGAGAAAGAGAACCAGAGTCAGAATCAGAGAGATGGAGAGAGAACAGGGAGAGAAAGTGAGAGAGCATGAGAGAGAGAGAGGGGAGTGAGAGAGAAACAGAGAAAATTAGAGAGAAGGAAGAGAGAGAAGATAGAGAGAAGAAAAGAACAGAGAAGAAAGAAAGAAAAGAGAAGGAAAAGAGAGGGAAACAGAGGAACACGGCCGGAGTTGGCCGGCCAACTAACCTGGCAGGCCAACCAGGTGGTGGCTGGTGGCACGGCCGCGGTCGGAGGGCGGCATGCGCGACGGAGGGAGTCCGGCAGCGATCGGAGGAGACAAGATGGAGGGGAAGAAGATGGGAGTGTGGTGGTGTAGATGATGGCAGTGGTGGGTGGTGTTGGTGAGGAGTTTGGTGGTAGGTGGAGATGGTGAAGAAGATGAAGATGGTGGAGTTGTGTATGGTGGTGAGGGGTGATGATTCGGGAAGAAGATGGTAGAATTGGTATGGTGGGTAGAAGAAGACAGAGAAGGAGGAGATGGGAGGAGAGTAGAGGAGGAAGATGTCCAGGATGTGGCCGTCGTGGGAGGTGGTTCGCAGGAGTTGGGGTTGTCAAAGGGGAAGGGCGTCGGCTGGGATATGAAGTAAAGAGAGGAGAAATGAAGAGAAAGGGAGAATGGAATTTAGGGAAAGTGAGTTTAAGAGAGTTATTTTCTTTAGAAGAAAGAGAAATTTAGAGAGGGATGTTTTTAAAGAGGGAGGGAGATGGGGAGGACGGCTGGCTGGTTTTTGTGGGAGAAGAGAGAGGGGGAGCTTGGGAAGAAGAAAGAAGAAAGGAGAAGAAAAGATGAGTGCAGAAAAGAAAAGAAGAGAAAAGAATAGGAAAGAAGAGGAAAAGGGAAAATGAAAAAGAAAAAGGAAAAGTGTGGAAAAGAAAGAAAAAGGAAAAAGAAAAAGAAAAATGGCAAATTAAGTAGAAGAGTGGAGAAGAGAAAAGAAAGAAATAAAAGAAAAGAAAATTAATAATAATAATTTAATAGGTAAAATTTTGACTAGTTCAGAAAAAATTCCCAAAAATGCTCTAAAATAGAAACTATTATCCCGAGGAATACTGAGAAATTTGATTGAAGAAATTCAATCCTTTTTGTAAATTAAAAAATCCTAAAATCGATCGGTGATACTGGTGGACACCGAATTTAGGTGATTTTGTAAAATAACTCAAAAAAAATTTTAGAAAATTTTGAAAAATTCAGAATATTGAAAGTTAATATCTGAAACTGAAACAGGTCTAGTCCAACTACCAAGAAGATCAAATCAAGTAGTTTCACTAGGATCGAGTCCTGGGTTCATAGTCGGGCTAACTCTGAGTCCATAAAATACAGATCAATACCAATTAATAATAAAAATAATTACAAAAGAGAAATAAGTACGAGAAAAATTAGAAAAAAAATATGAGCAAAAAATTAACGCACATATCTGGGTACGTATTTTGGGAACAGGGTATTACAATTCAAGTAATCAAATTTACTGGCCAGTCATAAGTTAGTCGCCCATGTTTGTAATGAACTAGCCGTCAAGTTCCACTTTGAGTAGGCCAAAACGAAAATATAAATGCCAACTCTTACAATAAATCCTTATTTTTGTAGCATGAAAAACACGATCATGGTATTTTCGAGAACTGGCTTCACTGTAGGATCAATCTTGATGTAAAATTTCTTGATTATTTTAACTTTATCTCCTTTCAAATTTGACAAACTCTGTTAAAAGAATCTATAAATGATTGTCAGTTTCAGGAGACAACTTGAGAAGTGAAGAGATAGTACTCAATGTTGACAATAATGGTGAAATTGTTGAAACCAAGATCGATGATGGTAGTGAAATTAGTGACATAATAATGTACGAGGTGTAGGAGTTTCAATGAACGATTGTTCAAACTCTTTAGACTGCAAAGATAATGATTTATCTCCTTCTGAGATCTAAACATCTTCATTCTCTTTAGCAGCAAAGAGTTTCTATAGTATCTCAGTAGGAGATGAAAGAGGTAACAAATAAACTGTCAGGTATAACATTTCATTTGATAATAAAAAAATAGTCTCTTTATGTCTTGAGTAGTGAAGGAAAATTCTCTTGTGGCTCCTCTAGCAATGCAAGTTCTGTCCTTGCTTCTTGTTGAAGGAAATACTTACCTTAGATTTTCGAGACAATATATTATTGCATGATGAGTGCTGGTTGAACTCCTCAACATATTGATTGACCACCTGCATATCTTGTTTCTACGTTTAGTATTGTAGAAACCAAGCTTGAAGTAATTTCTTCATCTTATGCCCATGTTCAAACTGTATCCTTCTGCTCTTGTGCTGTGATCATCTGAACTCATTCCCACCACGCAAAAGCTCTTCTTCTCTTAAGACTTTAAGCTACAACCTTCACCTACTTGTTCTCTAGAATCTTCATCTTTTAAAAGTTTTTACTGTGGCAATCCAATCAAGAAAATCCTCGACATGGGCTTGCTGTTAAAAATTGGAAGAAGCACCTTATTCATCTGTTGTTGATGTGGTTGAAAGATACTCGATCCACGATAGGTGGCCATTAGAGCAGGGCGAGTCAAGGTTCTGATACCAGCTATCAGAGACGGAAGCACGATAAACAATTGAGCCTGAGTCCGTTGACAAACCTTAAATCCATCACGAGTAACTCGGAACCTACTAAGTTAAAGAAAAACAGAAAATTTGTTGCTAGTCAGCACAGTTTAGGATTTTACAAAGTTTACTTGGATTTTATGGATCGCCTCTGTTGAATTTGTAGAACTCATCATAATTTTTCATACGAGTTCACGTTTTAGGATGGGTTGGAATCTTATTGTTGTGTTCTTGATCATTAAATAGGAAAACTAATTGATGTTTCAAGCTATTTAATTGATCTAGTTCAGGTCCTCCACTCATCCTTCCATCTTTCTTTTCTCTCTTTTGTCCTTTTCTTTTTTTTCTTTTGTGAGAGATAAGATAACGAGGAGAAGACGGATAAAGGAGGGTTTTAAAAGCCTCCCTGCGCTTCCTTGAGGAAACGGACAAGTGCCTCCAGTTTCCCTCTCCACCAAGGTGCTCAAACACAATAGCACTGTGGTCAATTGGGATGTAAAGTGGTTTGGATGCGGGGCGGATATGGGTTTTTACCACATCTGCATCTGGAGTCACCTTCCGGATATGAATAATTTTAAAAAAGAAAATCTACTATCCGTATCCATTGATACAAATCGGATATACAAAGGGATATTGAAAAATGTTGGATGTGTTTTAATTTAGGAGAGAAAACCTGAGTTTCCCTCTCATTGGTTCGGGTTTTAGTCCCACATTGGATATGAGATGGGAGATTGAGTAGTATATATACTAACTCCTCCCATATCTATTGTTATAAGTGTTGGGCCATGGGAATGCAGTTTGATTCAGGGGGTTCTTGAACCTGAAAATTTTTGTTTTGTTTTTTTCCACTTTTTAAATTTTGAATTAAAAATTTTGTTATGATTTTCGGTAGAGTTGGACTCGTCCAAAGAGAATCGGATCTGCGTGTTGCAACAACTTACACGATTGATCAATTCTCTTGTGCCTATTACAAACACAAAGATCGACAGAGGGCTATAAATACTCTTCTCTCTATACGTATTTATTTGACAGTAAATACCAAATCTGTAACCCCCTAACTCTAGACGTATGTGTCACAATATCAGTACTCGATACGGTGTACAAATATCATTTATCAATATTTTAGATTTTTCAGAATTTTCTGAAATATTTCTGGATTATTTTGGAAAATCTCTGAATTCGGTGTGACACCGATAATTAACTCCATGATTTTTATATCACAAGCGAGGTTGAATTTCAAGAATCTTCTTTCAAATTGTTCTTCATATTTTCTATCTTATCCTATTTTTAGGAATTTTCTAAATTTGTCAAAAATCTGGCCAATTTGATATGGACCGCTATCACCGATCGGTTCCCAGATTTTTAATTTGCAAATCAAACTAAATTTCTTGAATCCGATTTCACATTGTTCTTCTGGGTAATATTCTTTATTTACAAATTTTTTGGAACTGTTCTAAAATAGTCAAGACCCTATTAAAATAATATAAAATACATTTTTCTATTTCTTTTTTCTCTTCTTCTTTTCCTTCTTCTCTAAGTTTCCCCCTTCCACTGACTTTCCGCCACCACCTTCCCTTCTCTATTTCTCTGTCTCTCTCACTCTCTCCCCCAACTCTCTCTTCAATTCTCACCCTCTTCAACTCTCTCTCTCTCTCTCTCAACCTAACTATCTCTATCTTCTCTTACACTCCCTCATTTCCTCTCCCTCTCCTCCTCCGGTCACACCACACATCGCCGGCCAGTCCCCGGCGCCTCTGGCCGCCGTCTTCGTCCATCCACCACCTCCTTCTCTCTCCAATTTCCATCTCCGCTACTAATTTCATCTAATCACCAAAAACCCATTACCATCTTCTTCTTACTTCACTTATTTCACCAACATCTGCCACCCAAATCCGGCCACCATCTCCAAGCTAACCGCCACCAACCTCATCCCACAACCTCTCTTTTCCTCTACTCCCTATCACCAACTAATTTCACCCCATCTTCAACAGCATCATCGACCACCACCAATTACCACCACCAACTCATCAACACCATCACCCAATTCCCTTCCAACTTGGCCTCAGGCCGTTGATTGTTCATCAAATGTGCATATTTTTAATCATATTTTCACATTTATTTTTATAAAATGATGCTACCGAATTATATTTTTGCTTAGTAATATGAAGGCCTCTATAATTAAAGAAAAGAAGCCCAAAAGATTAAAAAGAAGCCCAAAGCCGAACAAAACAAAGAAATTCATAGATAATTCCAATACTAATTGGAGATAAAAGAGAAATCAACTTAAATTCAAGTTTCTTAAGCTCCAAGTCAACGATAAAAAAGGAGAATTCAAATTTAAACTCGAATTCAGACTGGATACCTTGTAGTATTTTGAGTATAACTGTAACGCCCCGATTCCACGGATACGGGGACGTCACTGCAACGTATATACGTAAGTCCGAATTACCTTCCCGTATATACGCTAAGCATCAGTACAGACAAGAATCAGAGTACGGAAGCAAATGGTGCATTATACATTCCAACACATATATACAAATTACAGAGTTATCACCAGAGGTGATGAATATTACAATAATAATACATCACAGATATGCGCAAATGCGAGAGTACAAAAGATAAACAATATATATGAACGGAAAAAAAGGGAGCTCACATACAAGTATACAAGGAAAAGTACAAGTATGAATAGAAAAGGACACTCACGAGTTTAAAAAGGAAAACTCGAGAGACTCACAGAGGGCCTGGAAGGATGAAGCCCTGGATGATCTGCGGGGATCCACGCTACCGCTGCGCTACTCTGATCACACGCTCCCAGCTCCAAGACCTGGACGTGAGAATCCAGGGGAGTCAAATGATACTCCCCAGGCGAGTGTAGAAGCAAAACCAAGTGGTGAAGCAGGGTGAGCACAATAATGCATATATCAAGTAAGAATACTCAGGAGGCAGATAAGATAGAGCAGGTAAGAATAGATATGGCATGATAATCATAAAATAGGAAATTAGAATAAAACCAAGGACGAGCTACAAGGTAGTCATATCATAATACTCATAAAACATGAAATCCGATATAAAGTCGGGAAAAGCAAATACAGTAAGGCACAGCACAAATTCATAGCTATTTAAGATGTAGGCTTTGGTATGCGTCCCATTCCACATACCTCTACTTACAACTTAAAGAGCCGGTTATTATGACACTTTATTATTACTCGTCTTACCCTGATATCTAGCTATGTGAACTAGCGTCCCAACACACATAGATCCATATCCGAGTAAAGCGAGGTTGTTATTGGAAACAAGCGGGGGTATCAACGAACTATGTTTACAGTGGGTCCCGTGCATGCCCGGGACCACGGTCCAATATTGTTCCGTGCTTGTGACGGAACCCAGCCGCTAGGCCTCAATATCAATCAATATGGTACCAACAATACAATACAGGGATCAAGCTACTCCCCTCGGTCCCCTGGTGTACCGCAGGTCAGACCGGAAATATAGTGCACAACCTAAACCACTGTAAACACGTACACATATCGATATCCGCATGTTTCCCCCGACCCAATACAAGTTGGTCCATTTTAAGAGTTATTAGTTTAATTATCACTTTACGGGAATAATCAGGAACAAGACATGATCAGGAATACAGGAGTACATAAGTACTATACATCAGGTCACTGCATGTAAAGCAGGAAAACAGGTCACTGATCATGTTACAGGATGATAAGTCAGGGTTCCCGTAAAGATGATAATCACAAGTCAAGTAATCATGCTGGGTGTAAAGTGATAGCATGACAAGATGGTGATATTTAGTAAACAACCAAACATGATAATAGATTGATAATAATCAGGTGGCAAGTTATGTCAAGTAATTGGTCATAGTCTGGGTAAGTCAGGGTACCACATAAGAGTCTTGTCAAATAGTAGCATGCCAGGTGGTCATGTGATAAGACACTAGATGTCAGGCGATATACATGTGTTAAAAGAAAGCATGCAACTAATAAGTCTGAAGTAAGGACAAGTGGTAACATGGAAGTGACTCAAAGTCCAACGACCACGAAGGGTCGGCCACGCATGGTATATGATAAAGAAGCAAGCATGGCACAAGCACAAGATAAAGCTACCCTAATACAAGTAATAGCAGGGCAAGTGGTAATATATCAGAAACCAAGAATACAACGACCACGAAGGGTCGGCCACGCATAGTATAAAAGCAATAAAAGATATATGGAATACAGTATATGATAACATGAAAAGAAATACTTATCGAGCCGATGAAACGGGAAACTCAAAGAGAGGCGAGATTACTCGCCTAAATCACCAACACGCGAAAACCCGAAATCCACGAAATCCGGGGCACGCCATAACCTGTGATATATAAATATGTGGAGAGAGAAAGAGGAGGGAGAAGGTGGGATTCCTAGAGAGAGAGAGTGATTTCTAGAGAGAGAAAATGTAGAGAGAGAAAGAGGGAAGGGGATATCCTAGAGAGAGAAAATGGGGATTTTAGAGAGAGGATCTAGGGGGAGATTTCTAGAGAGAGATTGTAGAGAGAGAGGGTAAAGAGAGGAGAGAGGGAGGAAGAGAGAGAGTGAGAGATCAGGAGAGAGAGAGAGTGCAGGAGAGAGAGAGAGAGAGAGAGAGAGAGAGAGAGGAGAGAGATGAAAGAGAGAGAGAGAGTGCAGGAGAGAGAGAGAGAGAGAGTGAGAGAGAGAGAGAAAGAAGAGCAGGAGAGAGAAAGAGAGCAGGAGAGAGATTCAGGGAGAGAGAAAGAGAGCAGGGGGCTGTTGCCCCCCTCCCGCTCACACACACACAGCGCCCCCCCCGGGGGCGCTCGGCCCGGCCGCCGGCAGGCGGCGGCGCCGGGCGGCGCCGGCCGCCGGCAGAGGAAGAGGGGGCGGCGCTGCCCCCTCAACAGAACCACAGGAGGGGGGCTTTGCCCCCCCTCCAGCAAGAAACCAGGGGGGCTGTTGCCCCCCTGCAACAGAGAGAGAGGGGGCTTGCCCCCCTCTCCGGCCAAGCACAGGGGCCCAGGTGGGCCCCTGGCTGCCCGCAACCGCCGGCTACCGCCGGCGGTGCCCCAGACCGGGGTGGCTCCGGCCACCCCAAGGAGAAAGGAAGGAGGGGGCTGTGCCCCCCTCCACAGCAAATGCACAGGGGGCCGGGTGGCCCCCTGGCCGCACCCAAGGGCCGCCGGCCACTGCCGGCGGCGGCCTGCCCACGCCGGGGAAGGCCGGAGGAGGAAGGAGTCGGCGGCGAGGTGGTTGCCGGCCGGATCTGGAGGGGAGAAAAAGAGAAGAAAAAGGAAAATAAAAGAAAAGGAAAGAAAAGTAAAGAAAAGAGAAGAGAGAGGAGATGGTGGTGGCCGGAGATCGGAGGTCTTCGCCGGCGCCGTGGTGGTCGGAGGCGCCGGCGGTGGGCTGGTCGGGTGTCGCCCACGCAGGAGAGAAAGAAGAAGAAGGAGAAGAAGAAAAGAAAAGAAGGAAAAAAGAAAGGAAAGGAAAAATGAAAGAAAAGAAAAAGAAAAAGAAAAGAAAGAGAGAGAGTGAGAGGGATGGTGATGGGAAGTGAAATAAATGAGGGGGTGAGGTGGAGTCGGTGGGAGTCGGTTGAGGGAAAAAGGAAAAGAAAGAAAAAGAAAGAAGGAAAGATTAAAATAAATAATAATATAATAATAAGGTTGAAAATCGACTGTCTCCGAAAAATCCCCAAAAATACCGGAGGTAGAAAACGTCATCCTGAGGAATAATATGAAATCGGTTTTCAGAAATAAAATCCCGTTTTCAAATTAAAAATCCGGAAGTCAACCGCCGATACCGGTCTACACCGGGTTGGCCGGATTTTGATAAATTATGAAAAATCCCAGAAAATGTATTAAAGAAGAAAATATGATTTTAAGACATAAAGTGAAAGCGGAATTCAGAAATTCAATTCCGATTGTAAACTAAAAATCCTGGAATCAGTTAACTACCGACTCCGAAGGAATTTTCATAAAATCATAAAATCCTCAGAAAAAGAATGTAGGTAGAAAATGTGATTCTAAGAATTAAAGTCTAAAGGACCATCTAGAAATTCCTAGCTGTTTGTGAAATAAAAATACTGGAATCGGTTATCTACCGACTCCGGTGGAATATCCATAAATTCGTAAAATCTCCAGAAAAAGGATTTAAATAAGAAATTGATTCTAAGAAGAAAAGTCTAAAGACTCTTCTGGAAATTCCAAGTGGTTTGTGAATTAAAAATCCGGGAAGCGGTCAGCGACACTGGCCGACACCGGTTTTGAAGAAATTCATTTTAATTCCAGAAAAATCTAGAAAATCATAGAAAATATATAATATTGGAAAATGGTATTTAAAACTAAAATCGGTCAAATCTAATCACCGGAAAGACCAAATCGAATAATATACTATAATCGAGTTCCTGGTTCGGACTGGGACTGACTCCGAGTCCACGAATCCAAAACCAAGACAAAACAATCATATAAGGAATTCATAAAGCAAAACAAATACAGGAAACAAATCGAAAAAATACAATCGGAAAATCTGAATACGCAACTAAGTACGTATTCTGGGAACGGGGTATTACAATCCACCCACCTTACAAAAATTGCGTCCTCGCAATTTCGTTAAGGGGTAAATTGAATACAAAGGGACAACGGTGGAATTTATACTAATTAAGATATGAAGCACTATAGGTAGGGCTCTCAAGTCTGAATAATATTGCTGACGTCGTGGCTGAGTAATAAGAATAATACTGCTGCTGAAGTCGTGGCTGAGTAATAAGAATAATACTGCTGCTGAAGTCGTGGCTGAGTAATAAGAATAATACTGCTGATGTCGTGGCTGTGTAATAGAATTCCGAAGATAAAGAAAATCCTGATAATCCTGAGCATAATAAAGAAGACCGATAATTAAGAATCCCGACTGCTGTCTTCTAAACGAGTCTGAACCAGCCACTACCTTCCTAGTCTATTCATATCTTAAGCTAGTATAAGGCTTCATAAAACCAAAACATAAAACCAAAACAGGGAAAGGATAGGAGAGACTAGGAATCAAAGGATAGGAATCAAAAGAAAGATAGTCAAGGAGGGATTTGAAATCAAAGGAAAGATGGTCAAGAAATAGATAACTCTGTACTTGCAATTTGGAATGTATAACCAAGATTCATGTATTCCAGTTGCAAATCTCTTTACCATTGATTTGCCTTCTGGACGTACTGAGGAGGTTAGAGCCTAAGCTCTGATACCAACCTGTAACGCCCCGATTCCACGGATACGGGGACGTCACTGCAACGTATATACGTAAGTCCGAATTACCTTCCCGTATATACGCTAAGCATCAGTACAGACAAGAATCAGAGTACGGAAGCAAATGGTGCATTATACATTCCAACACATATATACAAATTACAGAGTTATCACCAGAGGTGATGAATATTACAATAATAATACATCACAGATATGCGCAAATGCGAGAGTACAAAAGATAAACAATATATATGAACGGAAAAAAAGGGAGCTCACATACAAGTATACAAGGAAAAGTACAAGTATGAATAGAAAAGGACACTCACGAGTTTAAAAAGGAAAACTCGAGAGACTCACAGAGGGCCTGGAAGGATGAAGCCCTGGATGATCTGCGGGGATCCACGCTACCGCTGCGCTACTCTGATCACACGCTCCCAGCTCCAAGACCTGGACGTGAGAATCCAGGGGAGTCAAATGATACTCCCCAGGCGAGTGTAGAAGCAAAACCAAGTGGTGAAGCAGGGTGAGCACAATAATGCATATATCAAGTAAGAATACTCAGGAGGCAGATAAGATAGAGCAGGTAAGAATAGATATGGCATGATAATCATAAAATAGGAAATTAGAATAAAACCAAGGACGAGCTACAAGGTAGTCATATCATAATACTCATAAAACATGAAATCCGATATAAAGTCCGGGAAAAGCAAATACAGTAAGGCACAGCACAAATTCATAGCTATTTAAGATGTAGGCTTTGGTATGCGTCCCATTCCACATACCTCTACTTACAACTTAAAGAGCCGGTTATTATGACACTTTATTATTACTCGTCTTACCCTGATATCTAGCTATGTGAACTAGCGTCCCAACACACATAGATCCATATCCGAGTAAAGCGAGGTTGTTATTGGAAACAAGCGGGGGTATCAACGAACTATGTTTACAGTGGGTCCCGTGCATGCCCGGGACCACGGTCCAATATTGTTCCGTGCTTGTGACGGAACCCAGCCGCTAGGCCTCAATATCAATCAATATGGTACCAACAATACAATACAGGGATCAAGCTACTCCCCTCGGTCCCCTGGTGTACCGCAGGTCAGACCGGAAATATAGTGCACAACCTAAACCACTGTAAACACGTACACATATCGATATCCGCATGTTTCCCCCGACCCAATACAAGTTGGTCCATTTTAAGAGTTATTAGTTTAATTATCACTTTACGGGAATAATCAGGAACAAGACATGATCAGGAATACAGGAGTACATAAGTACTATACATCAGGTCACTGCATGTAAAGCAGGAAAACAGGTCACTGATCATGTTACAGGATGATAAGTCAGGGTTCCCGTAAAGATGATAATCACAAGTCAAGTAATCATGCTGGGTGTAAAGTGATAGCATGACAAGATGGTGATATTTAGTAAACAACCAAACATGATAATAGATTGATAATAATCAGGTGGCAAGTTATGTCAAGTAATTGGTCATAGTCTGGGTAAGTCAGGGTACCACATAAGAGTCTTGTCAAATAGTAGCATGCCAGGTGGTCATGTGATAAGACACTAGATGTCAGGCGATATACATGTGTTAAAAGAAAGCATGCAACTAATAAGTCTGAAGTAAGGACAAGTGGTAACATGGAAGTGACTCAAAGTCCAACGACCACGAAGGGTCGGCCACGCATGGTATATGATAAAGAAGCAAGCATGGCACAAGCACAAGATAAAGCTACCCTAATACAAGTAATAGCAGGGCAAGTGGTAATATATCAGAAACCAAGAATACAACGACCACGAAGGGTCGGCCACGCATAGTATAAAAGCAATAAAAGATATATGGAATACAGTATATGATAACATGAAAAGAAATACTTATCGAGCCGATGAAACGGGAAACTCAAAGAGAGGCGAGATTACTCGCCTAAATCACCAACACGCCGAAAACCCGAAATCCACGAAATCCGGGGCACGCCATAACCTGTGATATATAAATATGTGGAGAGAGAAAAGGAGGGAGAAGGTGGGAGAGAGAGAGAGTGATTTCTAGAGAGAGAAAATGTAGAGAGAGAAAGAGGGAAGGGGATATCCTAGAGAGAGAAAATGGGGATTTTAGAGAGAGGATCTAGGGGGAGATTTCTAGAGAGAGATTGTAGAGAGAGAGGGTAAGAGAGGAGAGAGGGAGGAAGAGAGAGAGTGAGAGATCAGGAGAGAGAGAGAGTGCAGAGAGAGAGAGGAGAGAGAGAGAGAGAGGGAGAGAGAGATGAAAGAGAGAGAGAGAGTGCAGGAGAGAGAGAGAGAGAGAGTGAGAGAGAGAGAGAAAGAAGAGCAGGAGAGAGAAAGAGAGCAGGAGAGAGATTCAGGGAGAGAGAAAGAGAGCAGGGGGCTGTTGCCCCCCTCCCGCTCACACACACACAGCGCCCCCCCGGGGGCGCTCGGCCCGGCCGCCGGCCAGGCGGCGGCGCCGGGCGGCGCCGGCCGCGGCAGAGGAAGAGGGGGCGGCGCTGCCCCCTCAACAGAACCACAGGAGGGGGGCTTTGCCCCCCCTCCAGCAAGAAACCAGGGGGGCTGTTGCCCCCCTGCAACAGAGAGAGAGGGGGCTTGCCCCCCTCTCCGGCCAAGCACAGGGGCCCAGGTGGGCCCCTGGCTGCCCGCAACCGCCGGCTACCGCCGGCGGTGCCCCAGACCGGGGTGGCTCCGGCCACCCCAAGGAGAAAGGAAGGAGGGGGCTGTGCCCCCCTCCACAGCAAATGCACAGGGGGCCGGGTGGCCCCCTGGCCGCACCCAAGGGCCGCCGGCCACTGCCGGCGGCGGCCTGCCCACGCGGGGAAGGCCGGAGGAGGAAGGAGTCGGCGGCGAGGTGGTTGCCGGCCGGATCTGGAGGGGAGAAAAAGAGAAGGAAAAAGGAAAATAAAAGAAAAGGAAAGAAAAGTAAAGAAAAGAGAAGAGAGAGGAGATGGTGGTGGCCGGAGATCGGAGGTCTTCGCCGGCGCCGTGGTGGTCGGAGGCGCCGGCGGTGGGCTGGTCGGGTGTCGCCCACGCAGGAGAGAAAGAAGAAGAAGGAGAAGAAGAAAAGAAAAGAAGGAAAAAAGAAAGGAAAGGAAAAATGAAAGAAAAGAAAAAGAAAAAGAAAAGAAAGAGAGAGAGTGAGAGGGATGGTGATGGGAAGTGAAATAAATGAGGGGGTGAGGTGGAGTCGGTGGGAGTCGGTTGAGGGAAAAAGGAAAGAAAGAAAAAGAAAGAAGGAAAGATTAAAATAAATAATAATATAATAATAAGGTTGAAAAATCGACTGTCTCCGAAAAATCCCCAAAATACCCGGAGGTAGAAAACGTCATCCTGAGGAATAATATGAAATCGGTTTTCAGAAATAAAATCCCGTTTTCAAATTAAAAATCCGGAAGTCAACCGCCGATACCGGTCTACACCGGGTTGGCCGGATTTTGATAAATTATGAAAAATCCCAGAAAATGTATTAAAGAAGAAAATATGATTTTAAGACATAAAGTGAAAGCGGAATTCAGAAATTCAATTCCGATTGTAAACTAAAAATCCTGGAATCAGTTAACTACCGACTCCGAAGGAATTTTCATAAAATCATAAAATCCTCAGAAAAAGAATGTAGGTAGAAAATGTGATTCTAAGAATTAAAGTCTAAAGGACCATCTAGAAATTCCTAGCTGTTTGTGAAATAAAAATACTGGAATCGGTTATCTACCGACTCCGGTGGAATATCCATAAATTCGTAAAATCTCCAGAAAAAGGATTTAAATAAGAAATGTGATTCTAAGAAGAAAAGTCTAAAGACTCTTCTGGAAATTCCAAGTGGTTTGTGAATTAAAAATCCGGGAAGCGGTCAGCGACACTGGCCGACACCGGTTTTGAAGAAATTCATTTTAATTCCAGAAAAATCTAGAAAATCATAGAAAATATATAATATTGGAAAATGGTATTTAAAACTAAAATCGGTCAAATCTAATCACCGGAAAGACCAAATCGAATAATATACTATAATCGAGTTCCTGGTTCGGACTGGGACTGACTCCGAGTCCACGAATCCAAAACCAAGACAAAACAATCATATAAGGAATTCATAAAGCAAAACAAATACAGGAAACAAATCGAAAAAATACAATCGGAAAATCTGAATACGCAACTAAGTACGTATTCTGGGAACGGGTATTACAATAACTTTGGCTACAGAATCTTAAATCTGATGATTCAAGATGATCCAGAAAAAAAACTTAAAGGGCTATAATTTTTATGTATTGACCATTATTTTCAGTTCTATCATTTGGTCAGCCATATTCAACAATCAATACGCCAACTACCTGCAGATCAATTCAGATTTGAAGTTCCATATAAAATTCTGAATAAATCAAATTAAGTTTGGAGATAAGTGGAGGATTTAAATTCAAAAATATCTTTCTCCCCAAGTCAAGTGATAGGATATTATCTTAATATCTAAAGTTCAAATTCAAGTTCTAAAGATAGGTGCAAAACTTCTACCAGTAGTCTATCCACTACTTCTACTATAAATAGAGAGGCAGAGCATAGGAGAAAGGGCATCTCAAAGGAGAGATCAAAGCTTATAGTTTTATTTAGTTTTCTCTTTCAAATTTCAAGTGTATTTTTAGGATTTAGTATAAAAATTATTTTGTGGAGAAGAAGAAGTTCTTGTAATTGACGGTGACAACTTCAATAAAGGTTATTTTATTCTTTTCTTCAGTTTTTCCTCTTTTATTTTACTTGCTTCAATTGCTCTAATTTATTTTTATTTGTTTTCTTTATGCCTTCTTTTTAATCATGCCTTCTTTATAGCTTAGATTAGGGAAAGTTTCATGGTAGAGAAGAGAGGAAGAATTATCTTTAGAGTGACACTACATATAATCTTCCTTAAAGATAGTTATATTAAGAGTGACAGCCAATGAAACTATCTCACTTCTCTTCTTCGTTTCTCAACTTAATTGATTGCTTGCTTTCATTTAATTACTCCAAGGTATTTCTTGTTTTTCTTATTTATTTTCTTTATTTTTAACTTAGTAATCAAAACAACAAAATCATCTTCTTCGTTCCTTTGGATTTCCTTTAACATAGATTAGCTTTAACAATTTTTATTTTCTTTTTTTTTAAACTAAGAAGAGAACTCTAAACTTGTTTTAGTGAATGAAAATAAGAAACTTACTTAATTGTGTCCATCGTTGTCATTCCCTATAGATCATGACCCGCATAGTCACTTACTATAGTGATAGCATTAAGGACCTAGAACTTCTCTAAACGCGGTATTTTTCTGTGCAGATTTGGCTCGATCAACAGTCGCCACCGCGTTGCCTTCCTCGGCCACCGCCAGCCTAGCGGGGCCATCGCCAGGCCAGCCCCTGGGCTGGCTGCCCCTGCTCCCTCTCCCTCTCTTAATCTCTCTCTCTCTTGGATCCCAACTCAAAACCCAATAAGCAACTTATAAACTATAAACTAAGTTAAACATTAACCCATTACACATGAATTATGGGTTTGGGTATCGGATATAAACTCGACCATAAGAAACTCAAGCTCAATCCATTATAAAGATAAATTATATAAAACCCCTGTGGATTAAAGTTTATTTCATTTTAAACCCAAAATATTACATATCTAACTCATGTTTATTGATTTTAGTGTTTGGGCAATATCTTAAGCAGCTATCAGTGTCCAATTGAACGATTCTCAAACTGTTGCGATCGTAGGAAAATGAGCTATCGTAGAAAAAATGAGCCACGTCCTCGTAATAACTATGTGAGTGTTTTATTTTTACAAGTTATGCTTAAATTTATTAAATAGAAAATAATTGATTAAATTGTAATTACCATTTAATAAATCATGTAAATGATACAACACATTAATTAATATATGGATGTGTGCTTGTTAAATATTTTTAATAAAATAATATTTATTGTGATTCATGAATTAATATTCATGATTTAATATAAACATAAATAAATTATTAATATATCAATAATTAATAAATTGATAATTATTTTGTAATGATTTAAAGTAAATAATTATACATAAGTCCTTTATGATATGGATCACAGTATTAACATAAAAGTGGTATAACAAATACTGATTTATCTATAGATATATTGACATAAGTTCACGTTACATCTATCACCTGACACTGTCACTTTACCTAGATAAACACTGATACACGGACACTGTCGTTAAAGATTACATGTATTAGTATCATCGATTACACAGATACTTTATTACACTAGACACTGTCACTATTAAATGGATACTCTATTACAATAAATAATGTATTTCATACACTTATATCACTGTTACATAGACACTGCTACATGGGACACGTTTATGTCATATTCACGTACAACTGATACACGGATACACAGACATTATCCCATAAGATACAATTAGTTCATATATTTGTATCATTGCTACACAAACACTTTGTACACAGTTATTTCATGTTCTTTATATTAGATTTACCTGCATTCAGGCTTTGATTGTTCCTATATTCCTGTTCCTTAAATTACAACTCCTTACATGGCTTATTGTTAAATGCGTATTCTTGTATTCCTGTTTCATGTATCACTATTTCTGTCCCATGGATTACTGTTACTTGCATAGCTTGCAGTACGTTATATGAATATTTCCTGCATATAATACATGACTGTATGGTACTTCTGTTATTGGACATGTGAGCTATTTATATGAGATATGCGGAACTAAGTGTCACGTGGATCTAAGCCATAGGGGCCACCTTTAGAATCGCATATCTCTTGTTTTTCATTTTCTATTATCTTGTTTCACGCTATCAATAGTGCTCATGTCCTGTTATCGTGTTATATGTACCATGCACTATTTTGTTCCTGATAAAATGTGAAGTTCAAATATAATAAATATAGTATGGGAATAGGGGAGACTTGATGGTTGGATGTACTAGATCCATATTTATCCCACTGCAAGGGATGATAATGCTGGCTACCAATTGTATATAGCTCCATGAGCTCTCGTTTCTCATTTCATGTCCCCTTTTTAGCGGTGGTACCTGGTCTCAGCAGCAGGAGTCTGTTTAGGGGTCATAATCTCGGGTATGCACGGGATACACTCACCCAATTAGAGCTCCTTGATCATTGAGTTTCCAAGTAACATAATAAAATAGTATAAACAATAGTGATATTAGAAACGCTAGTTATTTGATCACTCTCTCGTTTGGATAATGATACCCATATACCATTTTCAGATGGGTTCGACTAGAGTATGAGCTCCGGTATGAACTGCCAGTGGTGTGGAACACTGGAAGAGATTGATTAAAATATCAAGCGATACTGATTGTTATTATTGTATAAATAACATGAATTGTTCGGTACATGTATAGTATTGTCCATTTATACTTGTTACATTTCACGATATCTTGTTCACTGTTATTTCACATGTATACTCTGCACTTCATGTGGAGATACACTAGTTCATGTACATGTATCTCTGTATTCCATGTATTCTTTGTCCCATATATTCTTTATAGACACTCTATTCTTATACACACGGCACTGTAGTATGTTTACTTTTGTTTTCCATTGATACCATCATGTTATCGTCATTATTACTATTAGTTTAAACAATAAATAAGAAATAACTAAGACTTGATACACGTTAGTTAAACAAATAGATATTATTAGTATATAACTAAATATTGAATCTTGTTACTCATATTCATAATAATAACATGTTAATGGTATAATAATATAAAGTGAATGGATACATTTATAACTCTTCCCGATTGATGTTATTATGGTTTATAGTTATGTATTATATAGCATTAAGACGTAACATTGTTATAACATGCTAGGTATAATAATATTATGGTACTGATAAAATACTTGTAATATTGATATATCGATTGTTAGAATATATATATTGTATCACTGTTACCTTGATTGTATTATATATTATCATGATTGTATTATTATAGTATATATATTACTGCTTCTTTATTTTACCACTCACTAAGTCGTTTTCTGACGATCGTGGTTACGTTCCCAAGTTGGAGCTCAGAGATTTAGTATCACCTGATATTTCTCGAGATATTATCTTGAGACCATCACCCTTTCTGATTCATAGGTATCTTTATTATTTGTTTCTATTTCCTTATTTATCCCTGATTCCATATCTATTATGATCACTAACTCTTTTGCAGGTATTCTTATACTTATCTAATGCTAGAATAATTATGTATATTGTATGTTATTCTCTGTACTGAGACTTAGCGTACGTACGTGAGGGGATTTTCGCCCTGTGTATGTATGACACCGTAATATTCTCGTATCCGCGGGATCGGGCATAATAAAATCTGTCTATCTATTTCTTCCTCAAATTTCTTTCAAATATTATGTTCAAAAACTATGTTCTTCTCATTTGGATTTTGGTGATTTCAAAGCTGTTCTTTTCACTTCCGGGCAACAAAACTCCGTCTGAGCAGAGGCCTAACTCATTGTGCTGAGTTGGGTGCTGGTGAACTACAGGAGGAGTTTTTACCACTAGGAGAATAGGTCATTTTAAGGTCCGGATAAGGGACCGACTATCTTTCTTCAAAGGCAGTATTTCTGCACGACTATGTCACCCCAGTCCAGCAATTTAATTTTTCTTTTTTTAATTCTTTTATATTAGTTGCATGCTTAGGACAAGTATTTACTTTGTTGCATGTTTTTTAAATACGCCCAACAATCTAGACGAAAAATAGATTATTTGATAATTTATTGCAAGAATTTAGGAAATTATTTCATGCAATTTAATTAAATCCTTTAATACAATACTTGTTCATGCAATTAATCATTTACATGTTTCATGCTACTAAAGTTATTCTTGCAATAAAAATCATTTAATCCTTCCCAAAAATTTTCAAAAGAAAAATTATTGAAATCTATTTCTCACAAAATTAAATTTTCAAGATCTAAATTCTACTACAAGTTCATCAAATTTGTTAAAGGATCTTGTTTTCAAAATTTTATTTATTCTTAAAGATTTCGCTAACTCATTTTATTACAAGATTTATAAAAATTATAAAAAATTATTTATAAGATCTTTCTAACCTAATTTAATACTACTCTTTTACAAGTTCTTGCAAAGATTCCTTCAAACCTTAAGATATGATTGTAAACTCTTATCTTATCGGAAGATTCCTTCAAACCTAATTTAATACTAATCTTTTACAAGTTCTTGCAAAGAAAATTCTTCTGTTCTAATTCTTACAAGGCAAAATCTTTTAATATAAGATCTTAGAAAATCTTTACATAATCTTATCCATTTCATTGTAAAGTTTTATTACAAGATCTTATTTAATTATTTTAATTAAAAAAGAAAAATTATTTACAAGATAATTTATATTATTTTATATCTTATCTGATTTGAAAAATTATTATAAACTCTCACTGCAATGTTATATATGCATGCGTTAGTTGATTAACTACTTCTTGCAATAAACTTTAGCCAATTAAAATTGTCTAATTTTGCAATTTGTTCTAAGAATTATTAGTCTTGAATCTTGCAAGTCACTTGTTATATTATTTCCAGTTAGTTTATTTTAAATTTTATTGAATTATTGATTAGATCTAGAAGTAAATTAACTTGCTAAATTTGTTTACAAATTAGAATAGCCTTTTAGAAATTATTATTGATATAATTTTGAATAGGAAAATTAAAAGGCAAATCTATATCTTGTTATATCTTGCTTGTATCATTTAGCACATATAAGAAGGACAATACACTATTTTATTCTACAAACCCTAATTTAAAAGATACTAATATAAACTACATTCTGACTTTTTAAATAATTTTGAAATACAGAATTCAGGTAGCATCATCCAGTCACTATGATCAACCCTGATCATTCTAAGGGTGTTAAACCTGAGAAATTCTTTGGCACATACTTTAAGAGGTGAGCAAATCAGATGAAGTACCGGTTGACCACTTTCAGCCTCGTATCAGCTATAGATGACACAATTCCTGTGCCTTCTCCTAAACTATCATCTGTTGGATCTTTTTCTATTGAAACTCCTCCTATAACTCCTTTCTCCTAAATCTATTTGAAACCTGAGGAAATTGACTATCATTGTCTTCATAGAATTCTTAGTGCACTCTCTGATAGTCTATATGACATTTATTATGAATATAAGAGTGCTAAAGAATTATGGACAGCTCTCGAGGATGAATATGGCCTCAATGATGCTGGAATTGAAATATTCACCTGCTCATCCTTCAATAAATTCATGATGTCTGATAATAACTAGTCAATGATAAATTTTATGAATTTCAAGATTATATCTGACACCTTCAATCGAAGAAAATCAATTCTCTGATGATTACAAGGTGTCATGTCTCATTGATAAACTCCCTCCTTCCTAGTCAGTCTTTGCTGGAGACCTCTGTCACAAGTAAGGTGACCTAATTCTCATTCAAGTCCTAAAGGCAATGCGCATAGAAGACCAGCATAGGCAAAATTTCAAGCCCAAATCTGAACTGAAAGCTAAAGTGAACTTGGTGGAGGATAAGCCTAAGTGCAAATTCATGAATCCCAAGGGCAAGAAGTTCAAGAAACCCAATCACTTTCATTCTTCTCCTCATGCAAACTCTTCTTCTTCAAACCATTTCAATTTTCCTCCTTCAAACCCAAAACTTTAGCCAGAAGACTGATATAAGTTCTACTATGTCTATGGGTGAACGAATCACTTAGCGCGTCAATATTTCAACTGGAAGAAGAAATCAGTCAAAGTTCGACTAAGAGGAAATGGAGGAAATGGCAGGCACATGGTCAACATGGTGGAACTGAATTCTAACTCCTTTAGGTTAGATTCTTCTCTTCCCATTGTTAACTCAATCACCTTCTCCTCATACTGGTGGTTAGACTCAGGGGGCAATATTCATATTTATACTAATCGCACCTAGTTTAAATCCTATGAGGAACAATATGGAGAAAGCGTGAGCCTGACAGCTGACTCCACTAGAGAGATAAGGAGAACTGGATGCATTATTCTGAAGGTGACTACTGAAAAAAATTTGACTCTTCAAGGGGTCCTGCATGTGTCCTCACTTCGGAGCAATCTAATCAGTGAATCATCTCTTCTTAGGGCTAGCTATAGGATTGTCAAGGAATCAATTAAATTTATGATCTCAAGGTCTTATATTTTCATTGGAAAATATTTATTTTCATTGGAAAATATTTTGTTTGTGATGGCCTTTCTGTATTAATGTAATTAACTCTTCTGATAATAAAATTTTTTTCCTGTTGCTTTGAACATTGAGTCTTTTGATATCTGGCATGAAAGACAGGAACATGTCAACTTCAATTCTATCAAGAAAATGATTAACTTGAATCCCATTCCTAAATCTTCTTTTGACTCATGTTCTAAATGTGAAATATGTGTTCAAGACAAATATATCCGAACACCTTTTCACTCTATCACAAGAAATTTTGAACCCCTCGAACTTATTTACAGTGATGTATGTGACTCGAACAGAGTTCTCGCTCGAGGCGATAGAAGATATTTTATGACATTCATGTTGACACTCTAAAAAAGACAAGATTCCTGACTGGCCTGAACAATGTCTTAAAAAGTCACCTAGAGGGGGGGTGAATAGGTGACAATGCTAATCTAGGAACTAAATGCGGAATTTAAAAACTTAATGCAAATTATACTCAAGTGTGATCAACAAATGATGCACACACAATCAAGCCAAGCAAATATGAATGCACAATATAAATAATTGCAAGGCACAAAGTAAAGAGAGAGATAGAGAGAGAGTCAATGGATCAAGCGCAAACAACGAGATGTTTTTTGAGGTTCGAGCACCCAGCTCTACATCCCCGCCTTCGACACACGAAGGATTTCTAATCCACTAGCTAGTCCACAAAGAACTCTCACAAGGAGTACCCAACTCCTCTCTTTACAACCACAACCTCCTCCTTGAGGCAAGCTCCAATCAACAAAACAATTACCTCACAACTTGAGGGATTAGCACAAAGCAAACACAAGGATCACCTCACAACTTGAGGGATACAACCAAGGCACAAAGCCAAACAAAGATTGGGTTTTCAACTTGGTGGTTCAACAAGCAACACAAACAATTTCTTCTCCCACACAAATATCCTATAGAAGAGATAGTAGATGTTGCTCAAGTGTAAAGAAAACCAATGGAATGGAAATCAAAATCACAAAGAAAATCCTTGGGAAATAATAGAAAACAAGATGGTGAAGTTCAATCAAAAGCTTTTCCCAAAAACCTCTTCTTTGATTTTCCAAACCCTAGCAAAAACACCAAAAAGATTGTTCAATTCAAGTCCAAAAACTTCTTTTGATTGCAGTGAAAACACCAGATAGTATGGAAAAATTCGCACAAAAACTCTTAGAGAAAAACTCTTGAAATGGGGTATTTATAGACCCCAGAAAAATATAGCCGTTGGCAGAAGAAATGCCAGAAATACACAGCCGGTCGACCGGCCCGGTCGACCGTCCAACGGTCAATTTTTGACCGTCGACAGCTGCCGGTCGACCGCCCCGGTCGACCCAAACAAACAGAGAGCAACTGCTCTCAGTCGGTCGACCGACACGGTCGACCGCCTACAAGTGTAGCCAGCGTGCACGTATCCGTGCACGTCGGTCGACCCGAACGGTCGACCGGCTACATGGTGCGGTCGACCGTTCCGGTCGACCGACCTAGCCTGGCAGACACTGTTCTGGTCAGCAAAAACCTAAAATTTTAATCCTAAAAATTCTCATTAAATCTCTAAAAATTCACAAAAATAGTTTTATCATTTTGCATTGATATATAAACATGTGGTAAAAAGTTTAGCTCAAATATCAATCAATAAGGACTATTTTTGTGTTATAGAAATTTTGCCAAAAATCAAAAACTGTATTTTCTAAAACTTAGATCTTTGAGTAGAAAATACATTTTGTCTAAAACTCATCCAAATACAAAAACATGATATTTAAACATTTTGAAACATGATGCATATGGATAGAAATCCAATATACATGAAACATATACATATCATAGTTTTTGTCATTAATTCCAAAATATGTTTTGACAAAAATACCAAAACATAATACACATGAAATTGGTAAGTCAAAACTAAGTTTGTCTAGGAAATTAAGCATGCATGTATATAGAACAAATCTAATATACATTAAACCATGTAAACTTGTTTTGATCTATCTATTCATGAAAACCAAGATCGGTTAAACCTAAAACCGAAAACCAATATTCAAAACATTAAACGTGTGTGTTGTGAACTTGAGCATATCATACTATTCTAATCTTTACAATATGGATCTAAACACAAAACTAAACTAAGATACCTAAGTCTTCTTGTAGAGCGCAATCTCCAAGCCGACTCGATCCAAAACTCTATGATCCACCGAGTAAGTGCTATATATATGATCTTTGACGCTCGGGCTCTTGAATCAACATGTGAAAGGTGTGTGGAAGCTTTCACCAACTAATATCTTGATTAATGATCTGAAACTTAAACATCACAAGATAATTAGTACACATAACTACATGAGTTAATCATCATCAAAACTAGAGTGGAAGGCCTTTGGGCCAACATGTCTAACTTGTTGACATTTACAAAAGACAAGTGGCAGACAAGCTGACGACCAGTTTTTACCCGTCTCCGAGGGACAAATCAACGACTTGGACTCTACTTATCCAGTGAAGCAGACAGTGAGCCCAGATTATCTTTGGATAGACCTAAGCAGGTCTAAGATGCTAAGTTAGCTCAACACTTAGCATCATATGAGCCCGAGGGGATAGCCTCACCTGAGAGGCTAAGTTTGTTCAACTTTGCCTTGAAGCCGTTCAAAGCTCTATCAGAGAGCTAACTTACAGCTTCGCCTGAAGCGATCAGTTAACTCCGCAGAGAGTTAGCTTCGCTCGAAGTCATACGCAACCGCGCAGAAGGATGGTGGCTTCGCCACAGATGTTTATCCAGCTCCGCTGAAGAGCTTTCTTCTGACTTCGCCAAATGCTCCTTCCAGCTCCGCTGTGAGCTCGACACGACAGCTCCGCTGCGGGCCTGTTATGGTCAACCTTTGACCAATCAAATCTCCAGATGAGATTAAATCTATTCAAGATCAAATCTAATTGAGATCAAATCTGAGATCAAATTTGGCAGTTGTTTACCATAATCTCATGACTCTCCTAAAACAAGTAAGAAGATCAGGTTAGATCTTTTAATTATTTGGAAAGAATCAGAACAGATCAGGAGATCAACGCTACCTGCTATTCCTAGCTTCACAGAAACTGATTCTAGCCTCGCAGCAAGGCTACTTTCCAGAATTAAACAGATTGACTCAATCTGTTTTCAGATTTTTAAGGGACAATTATACCCCTGCTCTCCTTGTAAATAGCCCACCAGAGGCACAAGACACACATGCGCGCGCACAGGCAAAGAGACGCACAGAGAGAGGCGGCTAAACAGAAATCTATTCTCTTGCTTCAAAGAATTCAGAGAATTCAGAGAACTGCTTCTCTAATCAGGGTACTGATACCCTAAGATCTTTCTCCCTCTCAAGGAATCTCCGGAACCAGACGAGAAGGAATTCCCAAGTGGAGGTAGTTTGAGAAGTAACAAGTGGGTTCTACCAACCTTCTGTTCTCCGATTCCCCGAACCAGGCGAGAAGGGAATCCCATCGATCGCATCGTCAAAGGGACAAAGTGGTCGCGCGCTGACCAGACTCCTATCGGCACACTTCTCCAGAATCTCAGAGGAGATCTACTTGTAATCTTTTTAGAATACTTATAATTTAGCTCCTCGACCCTTTTTTTGAAAGTTTTCCCCTTTGCAAAATCAATGGAAAACAAGGTGGCGACTCCGCTGGGGAAAGAATTCTCCACTGTTGAGAATCAAGTGTCGCAATGCGACGAACAGACCTTCGGGTCTATCTCTGAATTCAAGGAAGCCAGTGTGGCCAAAGCCCCTCTGGCTAAATCTTCGAAGCAAGTCTCTGTGGAGACAGATGAGGCTCTCTGCGAGCCTACCACGGTCCTCTGGCGCAACAAGGAAGCAGGCCCGGAATGCAAGGGTCAGAATCTTGAGCCTGTTACCTTCGAAAACCTAGTCGTTCACTTCGACCAAGGAAAATTCGAAGAATTCCTCTCTGGGGGTGGTTAAACGCTCCGTGCACGAAAGCATAGAAAGGTCTCGATGGCCAAGGTTTCAGAGCAGAAACCGAAAGCAGAATCCTTCCAACACCTCTCAGCCTCGCGTGTGGCTAGTCAGTTCCCTGCGAACCTAAGCAGATGTGGAGGCCAAAGCAGAAGGCTCTGTATGAAGCCTCAGGCGTAGCTACGCCACAAGTTTGTCTCTCTCGCGAAGAAAAAGGCAAGATGTCTGCCTGCTTCGACGAGACTATCGGCCGCGAAGTTACAACGGCGATGATGCCTTCGCATAATTCAGGAGCAGTAACTCCTCGCGCCAGCCTCGTTCTTATGAGCGGAGTTGCCGATGGTGTGCCAAGAACAGTACCTCAGGGTACGCATGGAGTTCGCAGCCGCAAAGTTGGAACCAAAGTACCACAGTGTGCTAAACTCGCTCTTTGTAGCGAGGCTAAGGGATTGCCCCTAAGTGCTGATAGCGGTGCTTATGCAGCTTCAGCGCCAAGGGTATTTCCAAAGCTTTTAGCCGCAAATTTAGAGCCAAAGCACCATCTAGGGCTAATCACCTTCGCAGCAATATAACGGATAAGGCACCACAGCGTGCTTCGCTCCCCAGTTCATCAAGCGCTAAGCTCGCCCTTCGTAGCGGAGCTAAGAGATCGTCCCTAAGTGTTGACAACGGTGCTTATGCAACTTCAGCACCCAAGGACATTCCCAAAGTTCTTAGCCGCGAAGCTAGAGCTAAAGCACTATTTAGTGCTAATTACCTCTATAGTGAGGAAAAGAGCAGGGCATCGCCCTATCCGCGATCCAACAGAGCTTCCGTGCTAAATCGTTTAGGCCCAACTGGGTTTGACTTGCGAGAATTCTTGACAAGCAAACGAAAGTCGGAATCTTTCCAAACTTCTCCCTCCAGTTGTCAACAAGTGGGATGTCAGTCGGTGACACTCCACTCAGTCCATTACCGGCTAGGACCAATCCCCGCCACCTCCAGGCCGACGATCAGTTTTGATCGACTGTCGGTGCAAGCTCCGGTGAAACTCGCAAAAGGAGCAAATCACGAGATTTGCCCTCTACATCCGTTAACATGATCGGAAGAGGACGAGAGCTGCACAGGGGTAGACGAGCGTCCAACGACACTCCCTATAGTTCTCCAGATCCGGATTATAGCCCAGGCTTGGGCGAAGTCTTGGTTCGTGAAGAAGAAGTCTTCCGGAATACTAGATCTAGGGTTGCAATACCCTACAGTTATGAACATCCATCTTCCTCAACTACAGTAACCTCACCAGAACCAATGAAAGTATTAGTCCAATGGTCTGATGAAGAGGATGAAGACAGTGGGTATGCCTCTTCGCCACAGTCAGCTCGGTACGAACGGATAGAGTATCAGTGAATATGGCTGATAACGGTAATGATGACCTTCGTCGACGGTTGGAAGTTCAGGAGCAAACTTCCAAGACCTAGCAAGAAGCTTTGACAACATCCAACAGATGCTCGCTCGACTCCTCAATAGCCGGAATAACAATGATACCGGGAGTAACCATGATGAGAAGAACATCTTAGCAATGAACAGCCAAAGACGGAGAAATCAAAGGAGGGTTCTTCTTTGGACGCTGAAGTCCTTAAAGGCATCCAAGCTCAAATCGCATCCCTAGCTCAGAGGGATGAACTAAAGAAAGTAGGGGCAGTCCGTCCTTACCCGTTGGAATGGGATTCAGTACCATACCCACCAAAGTTCAAACCGCCAACGTTACATACATACGATGGTAAGAGCTCACCAAACTAGCACATCTACTATTTTCGGTCTCAGACCGGTAATGTTATAGACAATGATGCTATCATGGCTAGGCTATTCATTGGCACCTTGAAGGGGGTAGCATTTGACTGGTTCTGAAGTCTCCCTCCGGGCTCTGTCAATTCCTGGATCGATCTGGAAACCCGATTTCTTTCTCGTTTCTATGAGGATGATACCGAGATAACCATGGATAAACTCCTCTCTACCGTACAGAAGAAGGGCAAATCTGTCCGTGACTACATCGAGCGATTCAGAAACTTGTCTCTGATGTGCACAGCAGGGATGCCATTACCCATGCTCTTACAGACGTTCAGGCACAACTTCTTAGACCAAGTAGAGGTTCGCATGGGGGCTGTCAAAGCCCATACCTAGAAAGAACTGATCGAGCAAGCTGAGATAGCCAAAAGTCGGCTAAAAAGTTTGAGCCATCCACCCCTAAAGGCAAATGGGGTATGAATAATAAAGGACGTGGCGACATGGCACAGTCTTCTCAAGCCAAAGGGAAAGATACTATGTCCGTTGAATTATCAGGGGTTGTTAAGTCGAAGGCCAAGAAGAGTAGCTTCAATAATCAGGAGTCTAAGTTTCCTCCGAAACAGTACTCCTTCAAAGACGATCAGGTGGTCACAATATTCCATTTACTCCACAAAGGGAATAAATTGAAGCTGCCAGATGCTCGACGTCCCAATGAAATAGGACATACGAACGATCCTAAATACTGTCTCTTTCATAGGATGATTCATCATCCTACCGACAAGTGCTTTGTCCTCAAGGACAGAATTCAAGCTTTGGTCGACGCCAGAGTCCTGATGTTGAAGTCAGAGCAAAAGAAAGTCACAGCAAACATGGTGACCCTCGAGTTCGGTAGAAACCCAAAGGTCACAGTTCCTGACGGGACTTATCTAATCCCTGCACCACGGCTGAAAGTCACATATCCTGCAATTAAAACTCAAGATAATAAGGGTCTTGTTCCCTTGACATTGGAGACAGGGAAAATCATGTGGATACACCCAGACCTTGCCCAAGACGAACAATGGGATTCAAAGAAGTCCAAGTCGAAAGGCAAATCTTACAATGTCATCTCCATCCTGCCAGACGATGACAATCTTACATTAGCTTCTCTCAGCGATTCTGAAGGAGAAAAGCACGCTTGCACAACGTGGGCTGATGTACCTCAGCCAACAGGTACTCGATCCGGAAAATTATACTTAAAACAGTATGAGAAAGCTACTGACGAGACACAACAGCAAACGACGTCAGTACAAGTATCAGCACCCGCTTCGGTTCCAACCAAGGGAAAGGAGAAGCCAAGAGAAGTTCGGTTCGATCATGTCCTGAAGAAACCTTCAGGCCCAGGGCTTGACACGCCCTTTCGTTTTGATATATTGGCCCAGCTGGCTAATATCCCGGCTCGTATTACCATACACGAGCTCCTTCGTCTCTCAAAAGAGACAAGAGAAGCACTCAGAGATGCACTGGCCAATTCAGAGTCATTCCTGACGTACATGCCAGAAATCCCTAAAGATGACGCCCAGTCTTCTTGCCCTGAATGCCATCATGTACAGTCAAAAGAACCTGCTATTACTTTCACAGCGGAAGATATGCTTCTCAAGGATAACAAGCATGATCGACCTTTGTACTGCACCGGATACATCGGTTCAACGTGCATTGAAAGGGTACAGGTTGATCCGGGGTCTGCACTGAGCATCATCCCCAAAAGGCTCCTCTACTTTCTCGGTATACCACTATATAGGTTGTCCGCAGTCACTACTACAATATACGGTTTTAATGCCAGGAGTAGTCATCCACTTAGAAAAATTCGACTCCGTCGCCGAATCGGGAGCCTGAAGTCAGAAGTGACGTGCTATGTCATTGACGCTGACACATCATACAACTTGCTACTAGGACGACCGTGGATCCACGCCAACTGGATCGTTCCCTCCACTCTGCACCAGTGGTTCAAATATGTTGAAGATGATGCAACAGTACGAACTGTCTTCGCTGAGAAGCAACCATCAAAGGGGTGAAAAATTACTTTACTGACGCTCTCCTATATCAAGAGACCGGTGAAACATCAAAAGAATCATTGCCGGACGATGATGATAGTGGCAATGAGGCGGACTCAGAATCTGAAGCAGACATGCCAGCCATTTTGATTGGTGAACCAATTATAGCATGTCTTAATAATCCCCAATGTAACACTCCTTCTGAAGATGAGGCGAATGGGTAATTAATGATAATATTTCCTTTGATTATCCTGTGAGTGTTGGGTTGTTTGAATCCAGTACGGATAGCTCTCTGCACATGCCATTACATAAACCAAGTGCATCTGGAACACCCATGGAATCTATAGAAGGGCCGTTTTAGTGATCCCTCCATCCAAAGAAGGTCAGTTACCAATTATTTCGGTAAAGCCCAACCACGAGGGTCCACAGCCACAGATTCAAGTTCAGACTCAGACACCCCATAAATTTTTCCATTATGCGCGACCAGCGCACCATATGATGAAGAAAATGGGGTACAACCTGAAGTATTGGAAGGGCTTGAATTTTGAAAAGGAAGACGTAGTTTGCTGCGCAACTTTGTGCCGAGAGGGAAACCTGTAAATTACTATGATAATACACGCAGGGGGTTAGGATACGTTACACCCACACCACTAGCAACGGTTCAATCCAAGGATGACAAACGATCCCATCACATTCTGTCTCTTCCTCCGAGTGGGACTCAGATGTCAGTGTGGGAATGATGTTTGAGAATTTTACTGTTAATATGACTTCAAGCAGTCAATTGGAGCCAGCGGAAGCTACTGATGAGGAACCATGGGCTCAGCAATTAGATCTCCAATAGGAAAAGCGATTTGAACAGAGTGAACCACCTACTGAAGACAAGGTGATCCAGGTCAACTTGGGTAGTCAAAATCACCCTAAACCCATCTTTATAAGTGAAAGCTTATCACTTATGAAAAAGAAGAATTAATAATACTCGTAAAGGAGTATATAGACATTTTTGCATGGAACTATGAAGACATGCCCGGACTTGACCCACAAGTAGCCATGCATCATCTGAATATCAAACCTGACGCCAAGCCAGTCAAGCAGCAACAACGTCGGTTTCGCCCGAACATTATGGAGCCTATTGAAGTCGAAGTTTATAAGCTTAATACATGTGGCTTCATACGGGAGGAACAGCATCCAGATTGGGTTGCTAATATCGTTCCCGTCCTCAAGAAGAATGGAAAAATACGGATCTGCATCAACTATCGTGATCTCAATATAGCATGTCCTAAAGACGAATTCCCACTGCCCATCACTGATGTCATGATTGACAATACCTGTGGATTCGAAAGAATATCTTTTATGGACGGCTTTTCAGGGTACAATCAGATTAAGATGTATCTCGACGACGAGAAGCATATTCGTTCTGGACACCGTTGGGGTATACTGTTACACTGTAATGCCCTTCAGACTAAAGAACGCCAGAGCAACCTATCAGCGGGCAATGAATACAATCTTCCGCAATCATCTCCGAAAAAAGTAGAATATTATGTCGACGATATTGCTGTCAAAAGCCGCAAAGAATGACCATCTTCGTGACTTGAGAACGATGTTCTACATAATGCGGGCTCATCAACTGAAGATGAATCCGACAAAATCCTTCTTGGGGGTTTTGAGTGGCAAGTTCCTTAGATTTATTGTTACATCAAAAGGAATTTATCTTGACCCAGACAAAGTCAAAGCCATTCAGAGCATGCATCCACCTAGGAATCTTGGAATCTCAAAGAGCTTAGAGGCTTGCAAGGTAGACTGGCTTATATTAGAAGATTCATCGCAAATCTCTCAGGCCGCTGTCAACCATTCACCCGACTCATGAAAAAGGGTGTTTCCTTTGTATGGGATCAAGCTTGTCAGGAAGCTTACGAGGGTATCAAGAGATATCTCACAAAACCTCTAGTCCTAGTGGCTCCCACATCAGGGAAACCGTTCTTTTTATGTGAAAGCTATGGACCAATCTCTTGGTGCCCTGCTTACTCAAAAAGACGACAATGGTCACGAACAGGCCATTTATTATCTGAGCAGAACTCTGATAGGGGCGGAATCTCGCTATAATCTTGTTGAGAAGGAGTGCTTAGCTCTTGTCTTTGTCGTTCAGAAGACACGGCATTATTTGGTCAGCCAAACCATACATGTCATTTCCAGAGTGAATCCTTTGCGTCTTCTCATAACGAAGCCAGGATCATTGAATTCAAGATTAGCTAAATGGGCGCTTCTTTTGTCTCAATACGACATGCTCTTTATCCCTCAAAGGTGGTTAAAGGCCAGGCACTTGCAGAGTTCTTGGCTGCTCATCCGATTCCGGAAAACTTAAAACTTTATGAAGATATTCCAGATGAAGTCTTCGAATCCAATGTAACTTCAGAGGATGAAGTATGGCAGATGTTCTTCGATGGAGCATCACGAATAGGCCCTAATGTAATACCTCGTTCCGGAATACGTACTTAGTTGCGTATTCAGATTTTCGGTCGTATTTTTCGATTTGTTTCCTGTATTATTCTGTATTATGAATTCCTTATATGATTGTTTTGTCTTGGATTTGGATTGTGGTGACTCGGAGTCAGTCCCAGTCCGAACCAGGAACTCGATTATAGTATATTATTCGATTTGGTCTTTCGGTGATTAGATTTGACCGATTTTAGTTTTAAATATTATTTTCCATTATTATATATTTTCTATGATTTTCTAGATTTTCTGGAATTAAAATGAATTTCTTCAAAAACGGTGTCGGCCAGTGCCGCTGACCGATTCCTGGATTTTTAATTCTTAAACAGTTAGGAATTTCTAAATGATCCTTTAGACATTATCTTAGAATCATATTTTCTACCTACATTCTTTTCTGAGGATTTTATGATTTTATGAAAACTCCAACGGAGTCGGTAGTTAACTGATTCCAGGATTTTTAGTTACGATTGGAATTGAATTTCTGAATTCCGCTTTCACTTTACTTCTTAAAACCATATTTTATTCTTTAATGCATTTTCTGGGATTTTTCAGAATTTATCAAAATCCGGCCGACCCGGTGTAGACCGGTATCGGCGGTTGGCTTCTGGATTTTTAATTTGAATATGGGATTTTATTCTGAAAACCGATTTCACTATATACCTTAAAATAATATTACTATTTTTGAGATTATTTCGAGACCCTTCCGGATCAGTCCAATTTTTCAGTATTTTCAATGTTTTGGGATTTCCCAGATTCGGAATATCATCTAACTTATTTTTTTTTTTTTCCTTCCCCATTTTCCCCATCCATCCTTTTTCCTATATTCTCTTTTTTCTTTTTCCCCAAAAATTCCTCCACCACACAATCCTCCAAAATATCTCCTCCTTTTCCTTTTTATTTTCTTTTCCTTTTTCTTTTCCTTTTCCTTTTCATTTTTCTTTCTTTTTCTCTTTCTTCCTTTCTTTCTTCTCCTTCCCCTGGCGCCAGCGACCGCACCTCCGTTCCCTTTCCTCCGGCGCCGCCCGGCGTGGGCGATCCGCCGCCGGCGTCTCGCCGGCGGCCTTGGGCGTGGCCAGGGGGCCTCGGCCCCCTGTGTGTGCTTGCGTGGAGGGGGCGGGGCCCCCTCCTTCTTCTCCTCGGGGTGGCCGGCGCCACCCCGATTCGGGCCACCGCCGGCGGTGAGCCGGCGGCCGTGGGCGGCCAGGGGCCCGCCTGGGCCCCTGTGCCTCTGTTGAGGGGGGGCAGAGCCACCCTCTTTCTCTGCTGGAGGGGGCGCAAGCCCCCTCCTTCTCCTCTCCTGGGGTGGCCGGCGCCACCACCCCGTTCTGGCCGCGCCGGCGCTGTGCCGGCGGCGCGGGCAGCCAGGGCCACCTGGGCCCCTGTGCTGGGGCGGAGAGGGGGGCAGGCCCCCTCTCCTTTTCTCTCTGTTGAGGGGGGCAAAGCCCCCCTCTTTCCTTGCTGGGGGGGGGGCAACAGCCCCCCCTGTGTTCTGTGGAGGGGGCGGCGCCCCCTCCTTCCTCTGCCGGCGGCCGGCGCCGCCAGGCGCCGCGCCTGGCCGGCGGCCAGGGCGAGTGCCCCAAAGGGGGGGGCAACTGGGTGCGGGGGGGGGGGGGGGGCAGCAGCCCCCCTTCTTTCTCTCTCTCTCCCTGGTTCCTTCTCTCTCTCCTGAACTCTCTCTCTCTCTCTCTCTCCTGATTCTCTCTCTCTCATCTTCCACTTCTCTCTCTAAAGAAAAACTAACTCTCGGCTCTAGTCGACTTGACTATATTATTAGTCGACTATAGCTTATTAGTCGACTACCCATTCTTCCCTAGTCGACTAACCTTTCTGAACCAGAAACCCCAACTCTCGGCCCCAGTCGACTTATCACAAACTCTAGTCGACTTGAACCCCTAGTCGACTAACCCTTCTCCCTAGTCGACTCCTGAATCAAAACCCAACTTTCTGTATCTCAGTTCTAGTCGACTTGACCATACACTTAGTCGACTTAAGTATCTGTTAGTCGACTTGACCCTCCTATTAGTCGACTACCCTTCTAACCTAGTCGACTGACTTTCCCTGAAAACAGAAACCCAAACTCTCTGAAACCCAGTTCTAGTCGACTATACCAAACTGTTAGTCGACTAACTCCACTATTAGTCGACTACTCTTCCATCCTAGTCGACTAACCTTGCCTACCTGTCTTAGTTGATTCCTTCTTGAATATGAACCTTACCTTTAGACTTACATCACATATAGTTCACTTGACTTGTCACTTGACAAACATCATCTACCCTACCTTCTTTCTCACTCCACATATTTAATCACAGGTTATGGCGCATCCCGAACTTCAGTGGATTACGGATATTTCGGTATATTGGTGACTCAGGCGAGTGTTCTCACTCGCTACCCTCTTGCTTCTTATTTCATTGATTATGCAAATGTTCTCGCTTTAGCTTCATGTATTGTATTTCATGCTTTATATCATTTATTGCTTTATGCTATGCGTGGCCGACCCTCGTGGTCGTTGGACTTGTTGGACTTTGGGTCATTGCTTTTATGTTACCAGGCCATACCATTATTTTAGACCTGTCAGTTACATGCTACCTTTTAACACATGTATATCACCTGACATCTAGTGTATACCACCTGACCACCTGACTTGCTACTATTTGGTAAGACCCTCTGGTTATGACCTGACTTACCCAGACTATTATCAATCTCTTAACATAACCTTGCCACCCGATTATTATCTATCTTATATATGTTTGGTTGCTTATTCATTATCACATCCTATCATGCTATCACCTTACACCCAGCATGAAACTTGACTTGTGATTATTACCTTTACGGAACTTGACCTTATTATCTTGTATCATGATCAGTGACCTGTTTCCTGCTTACATGCAGTGACCTGACTATATAGTACATATGTACTCCTTATTCCTGATCATGTCTATTTCCTGTTTTTCCGTAAAGTGATAAAAACTAATGAATCCTAAAAAGGACAACTTGTATTGGGTCGGGGGAAAATGCGGATATCGATATGTGTTCGTGTTTACAGTGGCATTAGGTATTGTGCACTATATCCGGTCTGACCTGTGGTACTCCAGGGGACCGAGGGGAGAGCTGGCTCCCTATTCCTGATCTATAGGGGCATACATAAGTCCCTCCTGTTGAGCCTTGCGGCTGGCTTCCGTTTCCATGCAACGGAACAACCCTGTGGCCGTGGTCCCGGGTATGTACGGGACCCACTGTAAACATAGTTCGTCGATACAACCGCTGATTTCCAATAACAACCTCGACTTGCTTATATATGGATGTATGTGAGTTGGCCGTACACCGAGACACATACCGAGATATATGGGTAAGACGAGTAATAATAAAGTGTCATAATAATCGGCTCTTTAAGTTGTAAGTAGAGGTATGTGGAATGGGACGCATACCAAAGCCTGCATCTTAAATAGCTATGAATCCGTGCTGTGCCTTACCGTATCTGCTTTTCCCGGACTTTATATCGGATTTCCTGTTTTATGAGTATTATGTGTAGCTCGAGTTTTATGATGCTTATGTTATACCTGTTCTTATATATATACTTCATTTGTGTTCTAACCCTCCTGTCTTCTGAGTTTGATACTTGTGTTCCTTGGCTCGCCACCGGCTTTGTATCCTACTCGCCTGGGGAGTTTCACTGACTCCCTGGATTCTCACGTCCAGGTTATGGAGCTAGGAGCGGATGGATTCTCCCAGTTGCTGTCCAGAGTAGCGTAGCGGTAGCGTGGATCCCCAGTAGATCTTCCAGAGCCTCATCCTTCCAGGCCCTCTGTGAGTCTCTCGAGTTTTACTCTTTAAACTCGTGAGTACCTTTATGCTGTTTTACTCTTGTACATCCTTGTATACTTGTATGCGAGCTCCCTTTTGTACCGTTCATATATTGTATATCTTTTGTACTCTCGCATTTGCGCCATGTTAGTGATATGATATTCATGTAATATTGTAATCACTCTGGTGATAATTCTGTAATTGTATATATGTGTTGGAATGTATAATGCACCATTTGCTTCCGTACTCTGATTCTTGTTTGTACTGATGCTTAGCGTATATACGGGAGGGTAGTTCTGACCTACGTATATACGTTACAGTGACGTCCCCGTATCCGTGGAATCGGGGCGTTACAGGTTGGTATCAGAGCTTAGGCTCTAACCTCCTCAGTACGTCCAGAAGGCAAATCAATGGTAAAGAGATTTGCAACTGGAATACATGAGTCTTGGTATACATTCCAACTACAAGTGCAGAGTTATCTATTTCTTGACTATCCTTCTTTTGATTCCTTTGATTCCAAATCTCCTCCTATCCTTTCCCTGTTTTGGTTTTGGTTTATGTAGCCTTTATATCAACTTAAGATATGACTAGACTAGAAAGGTAGTGGCTGGTTCAGAAAGAAGCTATTATGGGATCTCTTCGGCCCAATTCTATGAAGCTTGGTATTCTCCAGATCGATCTTGATCTGGCTATCTTTCAGAAGACAGCAATCGGATTCTTAATTATCGTCTTCTTTATTATGCTCAGGATTTTCGGGGTTTTCTTTATTACACAGCCACGACATCATCAGTATTCATTTATTTCACAGCCACGACATCATCAGTATTATTCAGCATTATTCTAAAAATTTATTACACAGCCACGACATCATCAGCCGGAAATGCAGAGTATGATTTTTATTCAGTTGACTTGAGAGCCCTACCTATAGTGCTTCATATCTAATTGGTATAAATTCCAGCCTTTATCCCCTTGTATTCAATTGCCCTTAACGAAATTGCGAGGACGCAATTTTTGTAAGGTGGGTGGATTGTAATACCCCGTTCCCGGAATACGTACTTAGTGCGTATTCAGATTTTCGGTCGTATTTTTTTCGATTTGTTTCCTGTATTTATTTGTATTTATGAATTCCTTATATGATTGTTTTGTCTTGGATTTGGATTCGTGGACTCGGAGTCAGTCCCAGTCCGAACCAGGAACTCGATTATAGTATATTATTCGATTTGGTCTTTCCGGTGATTAGATTTGACCGATTTTAGTTTTAAATATTATTTTCCATTATTATATATTTTCTATGATTTTCTAGATTTTTCTGGAATTTAAATGAATTTCTTCAAAACCGGTGTCGGCCAGTGCCGCTGACCGATTCCTGGATTTTTAATTCTTAAACAGTTAGGAATTTCTAAATGATCCTTTAGACATTATTTCTTAGAATCATATTTTCTACCTACATTCTTTTTCTGAGGATTTTATGATTTTATGAAAACTCCAACGGAGTCGGTAGTTAACTGATTCCAGGATTTTTAGTTTACGATTGGAATTGAATTTCTGAATTCCGCTTTCACTTTACTTCTTAAAACCATATTTTATTCTTTAATGCATTTTCTGGGATTTTTCAGAATTTATCAAAATCCGGCCGACCCGGTGTAGACCCGGTATCGGCGGTTGGCTTCTGGATTTTTAATTTGAATATGGGATTTTATTTCTGAAAACCGATTTCACTATATACCTTAAAATAATATTTACTATTTTGAGATTATTTCGAGACCCTTCCGGATCAGTCCAATTTTTCAGTATTTTCAATGTTTTGGGATTTCCCAGATTCGGAATATCATCTAACTTATTTTTCTTTTCTTTCCTTCCCCATTTTCCCATCCACTCCTTTTTCCTCTATATTCTCTTTTTCTTTTTCCCAAAAATTCCTCCACCACACAATCCTCCAAAATATCTCCTCCTTTTCCTTTTTATTTTCTTTTCCTTTTTTTTTTCCTTTTCCTTTTCATTTTTCTTTCTTTTCTCTTTCTTCCTTTCTTTCTTCTCCTTCCCCTGGCGCCAGCGACCGCACCTCCGTTCCCTTTCCTCCGGCGCCGCCCCGGCGTGGGCGATCCGCCGCCGGCGTCTCGCCGGCGGCCTTGGGCGTGGCCAGGGGGCCTCGGGCCCCCTGTGCTCTGCTGTGGAGGGGGCGGGGCCCCCTCCTTCTTCTCCTCGGGGTGGCCGGCGCCACCCCGATTCGGGCCACCGCCGGCGGTGAGCCGGCGCCGTGGCGGCCAGGGCCCGCCTGGGCCCTGTGCCTCTGTTGAGGGGGGGCAGAGCCCCCCTCTTTCTCTGCTGGAGGGGGCGCAGCCCCCTCCTTCTCCTCTCCTGGGGTGGCCTCCCCCCCCCGACCCGTTCTGGCGCCGCCGGCGCTGTGCCGGCGGCCGCGGGCAGCCAGGGGCCACCTGGGCCCCTGTGCTGGGGCGGAGAGGGGGGCAGGCCCCCTCTCCTTTTCTCTCTGTTGAGGGGGGCAAAGCCCCCCTCTTTCCTTGCTGGGGGGGGGGGCAACAGCCCCCCCTGGTTCTGTGGAGGGGGCGGCGCCCCCTCCTTCCTCTGCCGGCGGCCGGCGCCGCCAGGCGCCGCCGCCTGGCCGGCGGCCAGGGCCGAGTGCCCCCAAAGGGGGGGCACTGTGTGGGTGCGGGGGGGGGGGGCAGCAGCCCCCCTTCTTTCTCTCTCTCTCTCCCTGGTTCCTTCTCTCTCTCCTGAACTCTCTCTCTCCTGATTCTCTCTCTCTCATCTTCCACTTTCTCTCTCTAAAGAAAACCTAACTCTCGGCTCTAGTCGACTTGACTATATTATTAGTCGACTATAGCTTATTAGTCGACTACCCATTCTTCCCTAGTCGACTAACCTTTCCTGAACCAGAAACCCCAACTCTCGGCCCCAGTCGACTTATCACAAACTCTAGTCGACTTGAACCCCCTAGTCGACTAACCCTTCTCCCTAGTCGACTCCTGAATCAAAACCCAACTTTCTGTATCTCAGTTCTAGTCGACTTGACCATACACTTAGTCGACTTAAGTATCTGTTAGTCGACTTGACCCTCCTATTAGTCGACTACCCCTTCTAACCTAGTCGACTGACTTTCCCTGAAACAGAACCCCAAACTCTCTGAAACCCAGTTCTAGTCGACTATACCAGACTGTTAGTCGACTAACTCCACTATTAGTCGACTACTCTTCCATCCTAGTCGACTAACCTTGCCTACCTGTCTTAGTTGATTTCCTTCTTGAATATGAACCTTACCCTTTAGACTTACATCACATATAGGTTCACTTGACTTGTCACTTGACAAACATCATCTACCCTACCTTCTTTCTCACTCCACATATTTATATCACAGGTTATGGCGCATCCCGAACTTCAGTGGATTACGGATATTTCGGTATATTGGTGACTCAGGCGAGTGTTCTCACTCGCTACCCTCTTGCTTCTTATTTCATTGATTATGCAAATGTTCTCGCTTTAGCTTCATGTATTGTATTTCATGCTTTATATCATTTATTGCTTTATGCTATGCGTGGCCGACCCTTCGTGGTCGTTGGACTTGTTGGACTTTGGGTCATTGCTTTTATGTTACCAGGCCATACCATTATTTTAGACCTGTCAGTTACATGCTACCTTTTAACACATGTATATCACCTGACATCTAGTGTATACCACCTGACCACCTGACTTGCTACTATTTGGTAAGACCCTCTGGTTATGACCTGACTTACCCAGACTATTATCAATCTCTTAACATAACCTTGCCACCCGATTATTATCTATCTTATATATGTTTGGTTGCTTATTCATTATCACCATCCTATCATGCTATCACCTTACACCCAGCATGATAACTTGACTTGTGATTATTACCTTTACGGGAACTTGACCTTATTATCTTGTATCATGATCAGTGACCTGTTTCCTGCTTACATGCAGTGACCTGACTATATAGTACATATGTACTCCTTATTCCTGATCATGTCTATTTCCTGTTTTTCCCGTAAAGTGATAATTAAACTAATGAATCCTAAAAAGGACCAACTTGTATTGGGTCGGGGGAAACATGCGGATATCGATATGTGTTCGTGTTTACAGTGGCATTAGGTATTGTGCACTATATCCGGTCTGACCTGTGGTACTCCAGGGGACCGAGGGGAGAGCTGGCTCCTTATTCCTGATCTATAGGGCATACATAAGTCCCTCCTGTTGAGCCTTGCGGCTGGCTTCCGTTTCCATGCAATGGAACAACCCTGTGGCCGTGGTCCCGGGTATGTACGGGACCCACTGTAAACATAGTTCGTCGATACAACCGCTGATTTCCAATAACAACCTCGACTTGCTTATATATGGATGTATGTGAGTTGGCCGTACACCGAGACACATACCGAGATATATGGGTAAGACGAGTAATAATAAAGTGTCATATAATCGGCTCTTTAAGTTGTAAGTAGAGGTATGTGGAATGGGACGCATACCAAAGCCTGCATCTTAAATAGCTATGAATCCGTGCTGTGCCTTACCGTATCTGCTTTTCCGGACTTTATATCGGATTTCCTGTTTTATGAGTATTATGTGTAGCTCGAGTTTTATGATGCTTATGTTATACCTGTTCTTATATATATACTTCATTTGTGTTCTAACCCTCCTGTCTTCTGAGTTTGATACTTGTGTTCCTCCTGGCTCGCCACCCGGCTTTGTATTCTACTCGCCTGGGGAGTTTCACTGACTCCCCTGGATTCTCACGTCCAGGTTATGGAGCTAGGAGCGGATGGATTCTCCCAGTTGCTGTCCAGAGTAGCGTAGCGTAGCGGTAGCGTGGATCCCCAGTAGATCTTCCAGAGCCTCATCCTTCCAGGCCCTCTGTGAGTCTCTCGAGTTTTCCTCTTTAAACTCGTGAGTACCTTTATGCTGTTTTACTCTTGTACATCCTTGTATACTTGTATGCGAGCTCCCTTTTGTACCGTTCTATATTGTATATCTTTTGTACTCTGCATTTGCGCATGTTAGTGATATGATATTCATGTAATATTGTAATCACTCTGGTGATAATTCTGTAATTGTATATATGTGTTGGGAATGTATAATGCACCATTTGCTTTCGTACTCTGATTCTTGTTTGTAGTGATGCTTAGCGTAATACGGGAGGGTAGTTCTGACCTACGTATATACGTTGCAGTGACGTCCCCGTATCCGTGGAATCGGGGCGTACACCTAAAGGCAGGATCATTGCCGGCGTGGGGGGTTGTGTTTATCTCCCACAAAATCACGTCCTTCCTAGAGCATTTTCTCTGACGGAATCATGCTCCAACAATGTAGCGGAATACATGCTCTACTTATGGTCTTCAGCTTCGCCCACGGAATGGGGGTATGCTACCTTGAAGCTTACGATGATTCAAATTGATTATCAATCAGGTAAAGGCGAATATGAGTCCGTCACGAGGATTTGATGCCTTATTATCACGCAGTCATCGAAATGGCTAATCTGCTTGATGGCTTTTACATCGGGCACGTATCTCGATCTCAGAATACTAAGGCGGATGCTCTCGCTGCATTAGCAACAATATTAGCCCTGCCAGTCGACACTGAGTATCACCTTACAGTGGCGACTCGACACCTTGTCTGCTCTAAACATATGTTAAGACCAGAGAGGTCTATAATATCTCGACGGATCTCGAGCCAAGAGATTGGCGTTTTTTCTTCATCGACTATGCTCTACAAGGTCTGCTGCAAGATAATCCTAAAAGAATCGGCATCTATCAGACGAAGGTCTCTCCGTTTTTACTATGATCCAACTCTGAAGACACTTTACGTCGTTCATATGACGGTTTCCCCCTCCGTTGCCTTTCTAATTCAGAGGCGGAGGAAGTGCTTAAAGAAGCACACGACGGCATATGCGGAGCGCATCAGCCAGGTCCAAAACTTAAAGATCGATTGCACAGGCTTGGATATTATTGGCCAACCATGATAGCCGACGCCATCCAATATGCACAAAGGTGTAAAGCATGCCAAAATTCATGCGGACTTCATACACCATCCTCGGAGTTTTGCTCCACCCCAACTGTTGCTTCATGGCCATTTGAAGCATGGAGAATCAATGTCGTAGGGCCAATCAGCCCCTCTTCGACAAAAGGACACCGGTTTATCCTGGCGAAACCGATTACTTTTCAAAGTGGGCAGAAGCCATACACTGGTTGAAGTCAAAGCTTCCAATGTGGTTAATTTCATCAAACACCATGTCATCCATCGATTTGGTGTCCCTAGGCGGATCATCCATGATAACGGTCCCCAATTCATAAGCCAGGTATTCTATCAATTCTGTGATAAATACCGAATTCAGAATGTGACTTCAACTGCTTATAATCTCGCCGCTAATGGCTTGCGGAAGCATTCACAAGACAATCATTAAGTTACTCAAAAAGTTTGTCTCCTCGAATAAGCGAGATTGGAATGAGAAGCTTGGTGAATGTCTTTGGGCCTACCGAACCACGGTTCGGACCCGCAGGCAATAAGCCTTTTTCCCTGGTATACGGGTGTGAAGCAGTCATACCGTTAGAAATCCGATGCCGTCATTGCGAGTCGCTTTAATGACTAAGACCACATCAGAGGACAATGATCGGTTGCGTCTTCAAGAGCTCGAAGCCTAGATGAGAAGCGGTTACAAGCTCAGCAGCACATTGAATTATATCAGCTCGGATCTCAAAAGCCTTCAATAAGAAGGTCAAACAAAGAGTCTTCTAGAAAGGAGATTTGTTTTAGTCGTCAGACGACCAATGATCATGACGCACAAAACCGAAGGCAAATTCAGCCCAAATGGGAGGACCGTTTGTAATAGAAACAGTCTATTCAAACGGGGCATATCGCCTTATGACTTCAGATGGCGATTTACTCATGATGCGATCAACAGCAAGTTCTTAAAGAAGTATTATTCTTGATTAAGGATCCTTCTCATGATCAAGTTAATATTACACCTCTGGTCAAGACCTCTCGAATCCAAGATATGCAGAAAGAGCGCCCCTCTCTTCCTCCAAATGAGATCATACAAACAATAAACCAGTAGGAAGCTGATCATACATTGGTTGTCTCAAAGAAGAATCAAGGTTACACATGCACTAACCAATGATCCAACACCTTTAACGGTTAAGGGTAGAGGAAAATGTGGCCTTTAAGCCCAACATAAGTCCTCGATCACTCATCATGCTGAGGGGAATAGCATGGCTAGCCCGACTCAAACGGTAGTTGGTAAAGGCATATTAAAACCCGTTGATAGCTGAGGATTTGCTAAAAATCCTAAGGGAACCTGTTCCCATTTGATTCCCTCTCTAAAATCACTTACCAATTCTCATCCATAGAATGGTAAGACCACATATAAGAATGACAGATCCATTCGAATTACTGCTATGTTCAAACACCTCCAACAGTAAATGATCTCTCGGTCAAGTTAATACTACACTTCTGACCAATATCGCTCATACCGCAAATCCATTTTCACTGTTAAGTTAACATTAAACCTATGACAGTGATCTCATCATTTTTCTCAGTAAG
>JAVJIF010017730.1:0-99827 GCA_038442645.1 Agave tequilana | reverse complement strand
TTATAGGATTTTTGTAAGATTTTTAGAGAGTGAAATGGAGTGTTTTTGGAGAGAGAAATGGCGAGAAAATGATGGGGGGAAAGGATGAGTTCAGTTTTAGGGTGATAAAGATGAGTGAGACAGTGTTCTAGAGAGTGGGGGAAGCTTGCATGAGAATCTAGGGAGGTGGCTTCCAAGGGAAGCCATGGAAGTGTGTAGAAACTTGGAGAAAAGAAAAAGGAAATAAAAGAAAAAAAGAACATAGAAAGAATTAGAAATGTAAATATGAGATTTTTGGGAGGTTATGTGTAAATATCTCCTAAGAAAATAATAAAAAATAAAAATGATAAAATTGGAAAAGAAATGAATTAGAAAAGAAAGAAAAGGAAAATAGAAGAAGAGAGAAAATAATTTAATTAAATAATTATTTTTAAAAATTTTATGAAAATTGCTACGGTAGAATCTAGTGCCAGTGTAGTGACTCGTGCAAAAAAATTTGGGTCAAACGGAGAAAAATACGTACATGAAATGATACGTACAAGTTCAAAATGTCGAAAATCGTAAAATGATGCATATTTGAAATCACGGTATTACACCACCGGAACCACCACCTTACGGTAATATTTTTCTTTTCTTTTCTTCTTTTTTATATTACATTCATTCATACATTGAGGACAATGCATGCGATAGGTGGGGGTTTCACTAACATAGCTAACATAGTTTAGTTATTAACATAGGTTTCTCTTTGTATAAAAAAGTTTGCAAAAAGTATAACTAGTTTTAAAGAATTAAAAATCCAACAAAGTTTGAAATTTTGATGGTATGTTCAATTTTAAAGAATCTATAAATTTTAACTTAGATATAAAATTTTGAAAAATAAACACCATTTAGAATTTATTAACATGATTATGCACCTTATATACACGTACACGTAAGTTTTAAGCTTGGAATGATGATGATAGCTTAGCCTGTTTTGAATATATTTTTAAAAAAACTAAAAATATATATAATAAAAAATAAACAAATCTAATTATTGATTGGTTAGGTGCTTGGCCTAAGCAAGCCTGGTATATATGCGAAAGGTAATTAGGTATATTTGAGAAAAAAATATATAAATATAATATATAAATTAGCACATCTAATATTCAATTTGTTAAGTGTTAGGGCCAAGAAGGCTTGATATTTACAAAAAAACAAAATTAAATGAGTTATACATATTAAAAAATGAAGAGCTTAAAAGGCAACGAAATGGTAATACTTCGAACTTCTTTCATATATATATATATATATATATATATATATATATTATATATATATATATATATATATATATATATATATATATATATATATATATATATATATATATATATATATAAGATGAAGTTTGAATCAAATACTCCCAAGCTAAAACTATTCTTACTTACACAAAGAAACATTTAGATTGGAAGACTTAGGAAGAATTGGTGTGAAAATATTGAATTTAACTCTCTAGGAAAAAATGATTAGATTTCTTGATTTTATGATTGAACTTGATTATGCATAAACTTGTTGAAAACGTATGAATTTAATTGCTAGTGACTACTTATTGTGAAATAGAAAAAATAACAATTTCTCTTGCCTTTTTCTTTTCTTTATTTTTCAGTTATCCTTATTTTTTTGTTATCCTTTTTATCTTAATCTTCACTGATCTATTATTTTTTTTCATCAGATTTTTGTGGGTGTAATTTATTGAAAATTCTCACGAGACAAAACTCGTTCTCTAGGGGTAACCTAGAAGTTTAATGGCTTGTTGCACATGCTAATTACAATCGTGAGACCTACGAAAGTGGATAGTTAGATTAGTTTTTCTTTTTAATTTTGCTTGAGGATGATCAAAAGATAGGTGTAAGAAATTCCAATTTTACATATTTATTATCATATTTGCATATTTAATCTTTGATATTCTTAATAAACTTTGCTATTTAATCCTCTTTTTGTTTATAGTGTGTAGTTATTTAAAATAGGTAGATAAAGATGAAGGAAGCTTCTAATCTATCCAATTTTTCTATTTAAATTCAGATTTCATTTAAATCAATTTGAAATTAAGATAATAAGATAATCCCTATTCTAAATTGAGATAAAAGAGAAATCAACTGAAATTCAGATTGCTTAAGCTCCAAGTCAAAGATAAAGAGAAAATTCAAATTTAAACTCAGATTTAGAGATAAATTGCTTTCCAAGTTATCTAGAAAAGAATATATTTTAAAATTCAGAGTTTAAATGAAGATCCTGAGGATAAATCTTCTGATGGATGGACGAGATGAAATCACGCTCCAAAGCACAGCCCCATCCACCATGGATTTGTCGCGGAAATGTGGCTGTTCTGTTGGAGACTCCTGTGGCGGTTGGGTGTATGAGTTCGACTGAGATTCTACCATCTACTTCTCTTATAAATACCATTCTAGAGGCAGTAGCAAAGAGATATCTCAGAGTTAATTCTAGAAATCATACCTTAGGATTTTTTTTAGTTTCTTTTCCGAATTTTTTTTGTAATTTTTATGGTTTAGTTCAAGTTTAATTTGTAAAGAAGGAGGAATCTCTTTGTAATTGAAGGTGACAGCATCAATAATAAGGTTCTTCTATTCTTTTTTTCAACTTCTCTTTTATTGTTATTTACTTGCTTTCTCTTTATTATCATGCAAACTTTTCTTTTTACCATGCATTCTTTATCTTCATCATGAGTAGCTAATTTATTCCATGGCTTATTAATCTCTACTTATCACTACTTCTAGTTCTATGTTAGATGACCGATTGAATCATATGCATGCTTAGACCCTAATATAGGCTTATTCTTGAAGTCACATCAGATGATGACTAATTAATTTATTATTTGCTAATACTAGTCAATAGTTTTTCTTATTCTATGCCTAGATTGTTTTGATAGTTTAATGTTAAATTCTAATTATTCTTCTTATTCTATGCTTGGAAGGCTTTGATAATCTAATGTTTGGTCTTAGTTAGTGATTATTTCAAGTAGGATTTTTCATCTTATGTATCTTACTTGAATTGACTGCAACTCCAAGTTATAAGTTTTATGATTCAAAGTGAAGAATATTGTAGCATAGGTTAGTAAGTTAGTGCTGGTAGATAATTAGTAAGTCTTGATTCTTTAATTCTATTCAAAACCCTAGTTTCTAATCAAACTCTATCTTTATCTTGTTATTTCTACGTCTAACACTTAACATAGAATTTTTTTCTTTTAAAACAAAGAAGAATCACTTAATCAATTTAGTATTTAAAAAGATATTGAAACGCTTCTATCGCATCTCTTCCTGAGGATTGACCCGTATAGCCACTGCTACTACGGTTAAATTGCATAAATTCAGAGTCCATCACCAATCAGATAAACATTTTTCTAAACTCTGTCTTTTTGTCAATCATCAATATACATAGACTCGATATTTGTTGCTGAGGTATTAGTATTTCATTTGTCACTATTTAATTGTTACATTTTGATTCAGGTCTAGTGGTATACATTTAGGTTGTAATTTGATTTGGTTTGAGATTGATTAGTTGTGATCGTATTTAAATATGTGGATACTATGTAAGCTATTTAACATATTTGATTTTTCTTTATTGGTGGTTAATTTAGACAGGAATTTATTGGATATTGAGGATTGATTACAAAGGATGTAGCTTTGCTAAAAGATTGGATCTCTTGTTGCTTGGATCGGTTAGTGGATTGCATTGGAGTGGAGTTGATTAAGATTGATGGAGTAGAGTGGACTTTGAAAACTGATGTATTTCAATTCATCGAGTTTCAGGAATAGGTGTAGGTGGATTTACCTGAGTTAGTGGATTATATATTTATATAGTTGATAGTTACATTAGTGTCTGGATCTTGTATTTGAGCTCGATTGAAGTGAGAGAGTCGATTGATGATCCCGATCGAGTTGCATAATGAGGATTTAAGTAGCTGTAGCTGAATACTTTATTTCTGAAATACACCAAGAGGAGGGTGAATAGGTGTTTTGCTAATCAAATGCAATTTTAAAACTTATCATGATGAGTTATGAAAGCGGTCACTCAAAACAAAAAATTGAAGCTGAATTCCCCGTAAAGGACTCTAGTACTTCTCCTCTTTGATTCCTCTAGATAGTGAGCTGAGGTGCTCAATTGCCTCCTTATTGAGATGAGTATAGACCGGTAATGAAAGTGATGAAAAGAAAGTAATTATAGAATACAAGATAAACAATATCACAAATATGAAAAATGAATAGCAATAGAAAGCAAGACACAATCAAATGCAAACACAATGGAATTTGTTCCGAGGTTCGAGCCACCGGTCTACGTCCCCGCCTTCACCACTATGAAGGTTTTCACTGTCCTCTAAGGGATCTTCCACAAAGGTACCTTCCACAAAGAGATTACAACTTGGTCTACATAATACCGGAGTACACAACTCCACCAACTCAACCCTCTACACAAGAGGTAGCACAAAGCCAATTGAAGTTACAAAGCACTTGATGATCAAATAAGACCACAAACACTCTCTCTTACTACTTCATATAGAGCAGAATATGAAGTGATGCTCAAGAAACTAAGTGAGAGAAGAAATTCAGTTAAAAAGAAAAAAAAGTTTCAAAACCAACTGAAAAAAAGCTTTGAAAAGAAAGAACTTGAAAATTAAAAGCTAGAAAAACTATTCTCTTTAGAAGCAACTTGAAAACTTGAGTATTTTTCTTATCTAAAACCAAAACCCATGACCCATATATATAGGCAATGAAAAAATATTATTTATAAATTATACCAGGTCATTTGGGATGTGTTTAGTCACTTGGAAACCAAAAATGCCCATTGGAAATCACTAAAAATAAAACAGATCTAAAAAACTAACCGTTATGGCCATCTGGCAACCAATAGGTCATCCAGAATAGAGTCATTGGCTTCGGTCAACCGGGCGGCAGATCGCTCGCTATATAAAAAGAAAATTTTGAACTGTCGGTCGACCGCCCCGGTCGACCGACCCCAACCGAGAGTCAGGGACTTTCAGTCGGTCGACTGATAACGTGCACAAACGTGCACGCCCTTGGCCGAAGGCCCGGTCGACTGTTCTGGCCTGTGATGGGCATCGGTCGACCGGCAGGTCGACTGGTATGGCCTGAAACAGTTTAAAATGAAATTTTGAACTTCAAATGTTTTTCAAAATTTTTATATTGGCTTAAGGGAGATGTAGCAATGTATAGGAGATGAAATAAATGTTCTAAACTTGTTATAAAATTTTGAAAAAATTATGAGACATGTATAAATACCAAACATACAAAAATACCAATACTACCCAAAACTTATATTTTTCAAAATCGTGTATTTTGTATGTGTAACTCCTTGAGCCTTACTATCATATTCTACTCTTTAACAAACTAATATCTTATGAGGCTCTGGGTGACTACAAGATGCTCAACCGGGTTCTCCATTAGCAACATTGAGTGCTTTGAGTTTTGATCTAGTATTTGAGTCTTCTTGAGTCTCCAACACCTTCCTTTAGAGAAAGAAAACTCCTTGAATCCTTAAAATTCTGAAATAAATTTAATCACTTGAACTTGATTAGTACAAATAACCGCATATGTTTTGTTATCATCAAAACCATAAACGGGTGATTGTAACCTTAGGCCAACAATCTCCCCTTTTCTGATGATGACAAAACATGTGAGTTATTTAAGATAAAAGATATGAAAGAACTTGAAAAGCTCCCTCTCAAATTATACTATCTATCAAGTACAATAAAAAATATTATGACTTTTACTGGATTTGATAATATAAGCAAGTCATACATACATGCATATATATAAAAAGTGATACCAATAAATCTTAATAATATGCATAGTAAAGAGAATGGAATATAGGATTAAAAATAACTTAATAAAATAACTTAATAACTCAAATATCTCTTTCCCTTTTGTTATGCATCAAAAAGGTAAAGTATTATAAAGATGTCAACATAAAAGAAAAACTTGCAAACTTTGCAAATAAAATTGAAAAGTATTTTCAAAAACTTATGAATCCATAATACAAACATTTAACTCACTACAAATAAATGAAAATCTATTATAATTTAGTGGTTTAGTAAAAATATTCGCAGATTGAAAATCGGTGGAAACATAATCAATTTCAATATTACCTTTCTCATAGTGATCTCTAAGAAAGTGATTGAATATCTATGTGCTTGGTCTTGCTATGTTGCTTTACATTTTTGATCATATGAATGGTGCTAGTATTATCACAAAATATTTTAATATGGTCATAATTCAAATCATAATCAAGGAGAGTATGTTTCATCCATAGGACTTGTGCACAACAAGTCCCAGCCGCAACATACTCCGCCTCGGCGGTTGAGAGGGCTACCGAATTTTGTTTCTTGGAAGACCATGAAACAAGGCAATTTTTTAGAAATTGGCAAGTACCACTAGTGCTCTTCCTATCCACTCTACAACCGGCATAGTCGGCATCCGAATAACTCGTCATGAAAAACTGTCCGGTTTTCAGATACTACAAGCCCATTCCAATAGTACCCTTAAGATATCTAATAATGAATTTACCGTAATTAAGTGAGACTCTTTAGGACAAGAATGAAATCTAGCACATAAACACACACTAAACATAATATCTGGCCTACTAGCCGTTAATTAAAGTAAACTATGCTTCTATAAACTTTAATGTCTACATTTATACCTTGTTCGTTCTTATTAAGCTTAGTAATGGTTACCATGGGAGTCTTGCTTAATTTTGATTCTTCAAGTCCAAATCTCTTGATGAGTTCTCTTGTGTACTTGGCTTGATTGATGAAGATCCCATCACTTCTTTGCTTGATTTGGAGGTCAAGAAAGTAGTTTTGCTCTCCCATCATAGACATCTCAAACTCATTCTTCATGCATGAATCGAATTCTTTACAAAGATTTTCATTAGTGGATCCAAAAATAATATCATCAACGTAAATTTGAACAATTAGGATATCACTACCTACAATGCTTTGTAAATAATGGTGTCAACTTTACCTTTAACAAAATTGTTTGAAATTAGAAAAGTTGAAAGTCTTTCATACCAAGCTCTTGGAGCTTGTTTTAAACCATATAAAGTTTTATCAAGTTTGTACACAAAATCTGAATGTGTAGGATCAACAAATCCGAGGGGTTGTTCAACATACACTTCCTCTTCTATAAAACCATTTAAATTGCACTTTTGACATCCATTTGAAAAAGTTTGAAATCTTTATAGGAAGCAAACGCAAGTGTCATCCGTATGGCTTCAAGCCGTGCTACGGGTGCAAAGGTTACATCAAAATCGATACCTTCAATTTGGGTGTAATTTTGGGCCACTAATCTAGCTTTATTCCTAATAACATTACCCGACTCGTCCAACTTATTCCTAGAAATTCATTTAGTACCAATAGTTAGTCTATCACGGAGTCTAGGAATAAGATGCCAAACTTGATTGAGCTTTTCTTGCACAGCAAGTAACCAATACGAGTCGGCATCGGCTTCGAGGATGTTTTAGGCTTAATGTGTGAAATAAAAGAAACATGCTCACATAAATCATGGAGTTTCGAGTAGTTACTCCCTTGGATACATCACTTATGATGAGGTCCTTGGGATGATTTGAAGCAAATCTCCAATCCTTTGGAAGTGGGTGTGTTGGCTCCACTTCAACCTCTTGAACTTTACCTTGTACATCAATCTTTGGCTTTTTTTCTTCTATAAATGAGTCCTTCAAGTTTATCTTCTCATTGTCTTCACCTAAGGAATCAATCTCTACAACATTCTTAACAAAAAATATTAGATTCCTCAAACTTGACATGTATAGATTCTTCAATAGTCAAAGTAGATCTATTGAAGACTCTATTGGCTATACTAGTATTTGAATGCCAACAAATATGGCTTCATAAGATTTGACATCAAATTTTCCTAAATTGTCTTTAGTATTTAAAACAAAATACTTACAACCACAAACTTTAAAGTAAGAAATATTAAGTTTTCTCAAATATTAAATTTCAAAAGAAGTTTTAGAAGTATTTTTATAAAAATAAATTCTATATGAGATGTAACATAATGTATTTACAGCCTCAGCATATAAGTATTGAGGGAGTTCGTATTCGTTTATCATTATCTTAGCCATTTCTTGAAGAGTACTATTCTTCCTTTCAATGACTCTATTTATTGTAGAGTTTTAGGACATGATAGTTTATGTTCAAGTTTTTCACAATAGGTGATAAAGGAGTGGCTAATGTATTCAGCACCTCTATCACTTCTTATACGTAAAATTGAAAAATCTTTTTCCTTTTCAACTCTTTTCTAAATACTTGAAAATATGAAAAGCTTGATCTTTCTGTTTTAAAAAGAAAACCGAAGTAAAACGAGAAAAATCATCAACCAAAACAAAAATAAAACGATTTTCACTTAGACTTTTGGTTTTAGTGGGACCAAACAAATTCATATGAATTAACTCCAAGGGTCTTGATTGTAGGTTCCAAACAGGATATCAAATGTAGGATCTATGCACTGCGACTAGGCAACACAAGCACTAATATAGAAGTGAGTAGTGTTAATAAAATTTCAATCACAAATAACTTGTAGGAAAGAAAATGCAAAGAATAAAAACTCAGAAATAATGCAAGCGCAAACATAAGAGATTTTATCCTGATTCGGTCCTCTTGATCTACATCCAGTCCCCAAGCAACCGCTTAAGATTTTCCTCATCCTTGATTTTATACATCCAAAATCAACTCCTTGTACATCACTTGACAAAACAACATTTGCCAAATCCGTACAACTCTTCTCTACACCAAGAAGACAATTTTCTTGTACACCTCTTCTCAACACCAAGAAGATAACCTTGTACAATTCTTCTCTTTGAGTAATTACAAAATATCCTAAAAGCCCTGAAACTTGTATGTGATCGTGGAAAAGGACTTTTATAGGTGGACTCTAAGAATTCTTCACAATAGAATTGAAATTGTGTGAATAAGAGAAAGTGGAAACTAGTTTTCTGGAAAATAGAATTTTCCAACAGAGTTTGGCCAGAAAACTACTCATTTTTAATTGGTGTATTTAGCCTAGGACAACATCCCTATTTATAATTAAGATCTATGGTCAGTTAGGGCAGTTATCAAGACAAATTTGAATATTAGAATGTTGAATAAAACACCAAAAATCAATAACTGTTTAACAGTCAGAAACTGTTATAAGTCGACTAGGACAGAGAGTAAGTCGACTAGTATAGGCATTTTTGACTGTGTTAGTTGACTATTAGAAAGGATCAGTCGACTATCAGATATATGATACAGATATGCAAGTCTCTGGAAACTACTATCAGTCGACTTATAGAAGTGGGTAGTCGACTAATATTGATTACAGTCTACAAACAGAGAGTGGATATCTTTTCTGGACAAGACTTAGTCGACTATAGACTTATGATAAGTTGACTAGCAACTATATTAGTCGACTATAGGAAGGGTCAGGTCGACTAATAGGACTATTTTGTATGTGTGATCAAGGATTTTAACAAATATCTAAAAATATACAAAAATAGTACAAATTATATTTGTTAACATCAAAATAAGTTCTAACATTCTCCCCCTTTTTTATGATGACAATGTGTGTATGCACAAGCTCCCCCTACAGAGAACTCCCCTGCAGAAAATAAGTTATAACAAATATAGATAACAAGTGTTCTCTCCCTGCATCATGGCATACATATGATATATTTTCAAGTGGTAGAAATAACTTATATCATCAAGTGTTCTCTTTCTTTATATGGTACTTATAAGATAAACCATTGTTAATGGTACCAATCATAACATGATCAAAACATTAACCTTTAGGAATCCAAATCCAATTTGAATTTGGTTTCCATCTGTTAGTATAAACATAATTGCATGAATTGCATATATGATGTATATATGATGCAATATAAGCATTTTTATCCATATTATTTAGATTTTTAGGAATTCAAATATATTTATACTTTGATTTCATGGTCTTATTAACAAAAGAATTATTATTATTCTTTTTGTACACATGTGTAGTTCTTTCAACATTATTTTTTGAACAACCAAGACCAATATGCTTATTTTTTGAAAATCCAAGTCCAAAATAATTAAATGAAATCTTTTGATATGACAATATTTCATTTAAAGTTTCTTTTCCTTATTAAATTTTGTCACTTTATTCAAAAGTTCTTCATATTTATCTTTAAAACTTGTCATGTCTTTATCTAAAACAGAAATCTTTCATTTAAAGACATAGTTTCTCTTTCCACTAAAGCATTATCTTGTAATAAATTCTCATTATCCTTTTTTACAGATGTGATAATATTTTTACAATTAGATATTTGAGAATTTAAGAAAGACAGTTAGAAACATGAAGTTCATTTTCTTTATGAAGTCTTTCATTATCATTTACTAAAACTTTATTTTTCATCTTTTCAGTTTTGAAATTATCATAAAGTTCATTAAATGCATCCAATAACTCAGTATAATCTTCTTCTACATCTTCTTTAGCCATAAAACATACATTGGCAGTATCAGTGGCTTCTTCTTCATCGAATGAAGATGAATCACTGTCCTCCCAAGATGCCTGATAATCTTTTTTCTTTTTGTTGCCTTTTTCAACGTCTTCTTTTTATCTTTTAACAATTGGCAATCTCTTTAAGTGTCCAGGTTTATTGCATCTAAAACAGATAGGATTATACTTACCTTGTTTTAAGAATTTTCTGAATTTTCTTGAAATCATTGCCATTTCATCTTCATCATCATCTGAATTGTCCAAATCTGAGGATGTTTGGAAGGCAAGTACTTTCTTCTTGGGTTGAAGTTGTCATTCATCATTCTTTCTGTCTTCAAGTTGCACTTCATATGCCATTAAATTACCAATAAGGTTTTCTAATGACATTATTGAGAGATCATTTGCTTCTTCTATTGCAGTAGTCTTCTTCTCCCAATCTAGTGTGAGTGCACGAAAAATCTTTCTAACTTTTCAACTTGGGTGTATTCATTTCCAAGGGCTACTAAGAAATTTGTAATGTCGGTAAACCTTGTAATCATTTCAGCAAGGTCTCATTCTCCTTCATTTTGAAGAGCTCGAACCTGTGAACAAGAATAGAAATCTTAGTTTCTTTAACTTTGTTAGTACCTTCATGTGTTACTTGTAAGATTTGCCATATTTGATTTGCTGATGTGGTCGTTGACACACGATTGAATTCTTCTTTGTTCAAGGCACAGAATAGCGCATTCATTGCTTTGGCATTAAGGCTTACAGACTTCTTTTGATCGTCACTCCAAGCATTGTAATTGGTGGCTGACTTGGTGTATGGTGCTTCTACTGTGTTCCATAGTTCGTAGTTGAGCGATTGCAAGTAGATCTTCATTCTACACTTTCAGTAGTTGTAGTTTGATCCATCAAACAATGGTGGACGTTGTGTAGAGTGTCCTTCCCTGAATTGTGATGAAGGAAACTCTGTTGCCATCCTTGAAAGTTGTATGCAGGCAGGCCTTGCTCTGATACCAAATGTATGTTCCAAACAGGATACCAAATGTAGGATCTATGCACTGCAACTAGGCAACACAAACACTAATATAGAAATGAGTAGTGTTAATAAAATTTCAATCACAAATAACTTGTAGGAAAGGAAATACATAGAATAAAATCTCAGAAATAATGCAAGCGCAAACACAAGAGATTTTATCCTGGTTCAGTCCTCTTGACCTACATCCAGTCCCCAAGCAACCCGTTTGAGATTTTTCTTATCCTTGATTTTATACACCCAAAATCAACTCCTTGTACACCACTTGACAAAACAACCTTTATCAAATGCGTGCAACTCTTCTCTACACCAAGAAGACAATTTTCTTGTACACCTCTTTTCAATACCAAGAAGAGAACCTTGTATAATTCTTCTCTTTGAGTAATTACAAAATATCCTATAAGCCTTGAAACTTGAATATGATCGTGAATAAGGACTCTTATAGGTGGACTCTCAGAATTCTTCACAATTGAAAAATAGTATTTTTCAACAGAGTTTGGATAGAAAACTAATCATTTTTAATTAGTGTATTTAGCCTAGGACAACATTCCTATTGATAGCTGAAATCTATCGTCAGTTAAGGCAGTTATCAAGACAAATTTGAATATCAGAACGTTGAATAAAATAACAGAAATCAATAACTGTTTAACAGTAAAAAACTGATATAAGTTGACTAGGATAGGGAGTAAGTCGACTAGTATAGGCATTTTTTACCGTGTTAGTCGACTAGTAGAAAGGATCAGTCGACTATCAGATATATGATACAGATATACAAGTCTCTGAAAACTACTATTAGTCAACTTATAGAAGAGGGTAGTCGACTAATATTGATTACAGTTAACAAACAGAGAGTGGATATGTTTTCTGGACAAGACTTAGTCGACTATAGACTTATGATAAGTCAACTAACAACTATATTAGTCGACTATAGAAAGGGTCAAGTCGACTAATAGGACTATTTTGTATGTGTGACAAGGCTTTTAACAAATATCTAAAAATACACAAAAATAGTATAAATATATTTGTTATCATCAAAGGAAGTTCCAACATTGATGTCATGATATCCTTGATTGTTTTGAAAGAGGACTTGATTTGTTTCCCAAGTTGGCACGCATCGCAAATGCGGTCCTTCTCAAATTTCAAACAAGGAATACCTTTTATCAGTTCCTTATTATTAATTCTAGATAGATAGTCAAATGAAACATGACTTAGTCTCCTATGCCATAACCAAGAGTCTTCATTAAAAGCATTTAAACATGTAGCACTGTATTGTAAATTTGACATATCAGTCATGTATACATTATTTTCACGAAAATCAGAAAGTACACATGCATTGATTTGTCTATCTAAAACATTGCAAGCTAAATCATCAAAAATCACTTTGAAACCTCTATCACAAAGTTGACTAATACTCAAGAGGTTATGTTTGAGACCATTAACTAAAATAACATTTTCAATCAATGGAGATGAGTCAATTTTAATGTTACCTATACTGATAATTTTTCCTTTAAAATCATCTCCGAAGGTGATGGTGCCACCTTCATGGTATCTTGATAGGGTTGTGAAATTATTGATTCTCACGTCATATGCCTTGAGTAACCGCTATCAAGATACCACCGCTCCATATATCTTGAAGTCTTGGTGCGTATCTATATCATGTAACAAATTGGTTAATTTGGTACCCAAATTTTCTTGGGTCCTTTAATGTTAGCATTTCAAACTCAAATGTGATCATTAGAAGCATTTATTCTATCAAAATAAAATTTGGCTAAGTGACCTTTTCGGTCACAATAAGTGCATGAATAGACTCTACCATAAATGAAAGCATAATGAGGGTGTGTGGTGTGAACATGTTTGGTGTATGTGGTGTGTCTAGCATGATGTGTGTTTATATTTTGTGATTTAGGAGTGTGGGTATGTGTAGTATGATGAGCATGTGTATTATGAACATGTTTCTTTGGAGTGTGTTTCTTAAGAAACATTGCCTCAACCAAGCTTTATCAAACTGACATTTTTTTAACACATCTCCTAAAGAGTTAATTTTATCTTTTAAGATAGAAATCTAATTTTTATCAATTAAGGAAAATTTTTCTTTACATGAAATTTTATATGCATCAAAATTCTTTTGTGTGGATATGAGTGTGGAAAATAAATCATCTTTTTCTTTTGAAAGTATAACAATTTTATTATTGAGAGTTTAATTTTCCTTTTTCACTTTTAAATACTTCTTTTTAAGAAAATCATAGTTGTTAGACAATTCTTCAAAAGCCTCACCTAATTCATCCATAGATAATTCACATTCGTCAAGTGAGGGTTCGGTTGTTACCTTAGATGTGTTATCATTAGCCATGATACACATATGTGCCGTATCAACTTCTTCATCGTTTCACTCTCCGAGTCCCACGTAGCTTTGAAAGCCTTTTATTTTGTAGGGTTTCTTGGAGGTGGAAGGTTACTTTTGGTCTCCGTATAATCTGCGACCATGTGGCCTGACTTTCGGCGATTAAAGCATATGACCTTCTTATCTTCTTTCCCTTTAAACCTTCTTCTATTGTTTGAACTTGGCCTTGTTGTACATTCTCCTTACATGTTTCACTATGAGGGAGATTCTTCATCGTCCTCTTCTTCATCATCATCATCGGAGATGGTGGGAGTGGATTTGAAAACGATCACTTTCTTCTTTTGAGGTGCTATCTCTTCCCTTACTTTCCTCTCCATTTCATGGGTCTTAAGGTTTCCTATAAGATCGATGAGCTCCATTTCTTCTTTGTTGTTTAGTTCCTTCAAAATAGTAGCCTTGACTTTACATGAGAGTGGAAGTGCCCGAATGACCTTTCTCACCTTTTGATCATTGTCAATGGCATCACCTAAAGAAGCAACACCATTAGTATTTTAGTAAATTTTGTTACCATGTCATCAATGTTGTTATTTTCATGCATGGTGAAATTTTTATATTGGGAACATAAGAGATCAATTTTTACTCTCTTAACTTGTGACGTTCCTTCGTGTGTGACTACTAGATGTGTCCGAATCTCATAAGTGGATTTGCAATGGATGACCCTAGCAATGTCGTTATCGTTCAAAGCTTGAAGTAAGGTATAGTGTGCCTTAGCATTTGCATCAAACACTCCTTAGTAGCAAAGTCAGACCAAGTGTCCTCATCACCAATGAGTACACTAAAGGGTTTAGTCATCACTTTTGCAACTCGGCTTCCTAAGGATTGTAAAAATATGGTCATCTTAACCTTCAATATAGGAAAGTTAAGGCCATCAAACTTGGGAGGGGTCTTAATACCTTCAGCTATTTTACTAAAGTGGATGAAGATGAAATTTTAAAAGAAGTGATTAGCAATTTAGGATTTCTCTAAGGTTGTTAAGCCAAAAAAACTAGAGCCAAAGCTTTGATACCAATTGAAATACACCTAGAGGGGGTGAATACCTAGAGGGGGGTGAATAGGTGTTTTGCTAATCAAATGCAATTTTAAAACTAATTATGATGAGTTATGCAAGCGGTCACTCAAAACAAGAATTGAAGCTGAATTCCCCGTGTAGGGCTCTAGTACTTCTCCTCTTAGATTCATCTAGATAATGAGTTGAGTTGCTCAATTGCCTCCTTGTTGAAAGTAATGGAATGAAAGCAATTATAAAATGCAAGATAAACAATATCACAAATATGAAAAATTAATAGCAATGAGAGCAAGACACAATCAAACGCAAACACAAGGGAATTTGTTCCGAGGTTCGAGCCACCGCTCTACGTCCCCACCTTCACCACTATGAAGGAATTCACTATTCTCTAAGGAATCTTCCACAAAGGGATCTTACACAAAGGGATCACAATTTGGTCTACACAAGACCGGAGTACACAACTCCACCAACTCAACCCTCTACACAAGAGTAGCACAAAGCCAATTGAGGCTACAAAGCACTTGGTGATCAAACAAGACCACAAACACTCTCTCTTATAACTTTCTATAGAGTAGAATATGAAGTGATACTCAAGAATCTAAGTGAGAGAAGAAATTCAGTTAGAAAGAATAGAGAAGTTTCAAAATCAACTAAAAATAGCTTTGGAAAGAAAGAACTTGAAAATTAAAATCTAGAAAAACTATTCTCTTTAGAAACAACTTGAAAACTTGAGTATTTTTCTTCTAAATCAAAACCCATGACCCATATATAGGCAATGAATAAATATCATTATAAAATCATACCAGGTCATTTGGGTTGTGTTTAGCCACTTGAAACCAAAAATGCACATTGAAAACCACTAAAAATAAAACAGATCCAAAAACTAGCCGTTATGGCCATCTGACAGCCTATCGGTCGATCGGCTGGTCAACCGGACAAGTCATCCAGATAGAGTTGTAGGCTCCGGTCGACTGGGCGGTCGACCGCTCGTTATATAAAAAGAAAATTTGAACTGTCAGTCGACCGAGAGTTAAGGACTTTTAGTCGGTCGACCGATAACGTGCACAAAAGTGCACATCCTTGGCCAAAGGCCCAGTCGACCGTTCTAGCCTATGATGGGCATTGGTCGACCGGGCAGTCGACCGGTCTGGCTTAAAACAGTTAAAAAAATGGAATTTTGAGCTTCAAATGTTTTTCAAAATATTTTGTATTGGCTCAAGGGAGATGTAGTAATGTATAGGTGATGAAATACATATTCTAAACTTGTTATAAAATTTTGAAAAAATTATGAGACATGTATAAATACCAAACATACAAAAATACCAATACTACCCAAAACTTGTATTTTTTGAAATCGTGTATTTGAGTCTTCTTGAGTCTCCAACACCAATACTCTTTGAGCATTACTATCATATTCTACACTTTAACAAACTAATATCTTACAAAGCTCTAGGTGACTACAAGATCTTCAACCGAGTTTCTCCATTAGCAACGTTTGAGTGCTTTGAGTTTTGATCTCGTATTTTAGTCTTCTTGAGTCTCCAACATCTTCTTTTAGAGGAAGAAAACTCTTTGAATCCTTAGAACCCTAAAATAAACTTAACCACTTGAACTTGATTAGTACAAATGACCACATATGTTTTATTATCATCAAAACCATAAAACCGGGTGATTGTTACCTTAGGCCAACAATTTCATTATATTGAGATTTGGATATACTGATGGATATAGAGGATAAAATAGATTGATGGAATTGAGAGAACCCCTTATTGATTATTTGAGCTTGTAGGTTGTTTTCTCTGATTTCTTGATAATTAATTTAATATGTAGTGTTTCTGGTGATTATATTGAGATCAGAAGATTAAGAGACATGTTACTGTTATATCCTAGTGCATATGGATGGGATCTAATTTCTAGATGAGATTGTTTATGGATTAGATGGTACATGTCATATTATCAGTATAAATTCGAGTTATTAAAATTATTGGGAAAGTATTGTCAAACTATTGATTAGTCTGCAATTATGCATTTTTATATCGCATTTCCTGCCTGATTTATAATAAAATATTGCTTAATAACTTGTGTTTTGGTCTCTTGTGCAGATAATGAATGAATAGGGGCAAAGTTACAATAAGAGCTTAATTAAACCCATTTTGGGTAATTAATTCGGATTTCTTGGATCCCAAGTCAAGATAGCTTCTAGAAGATACATTAGATCCTAAATTAAAGGATGAATATGGAGAAATATGAGTCCAAAATATCAAATTTCAGATATTTACAAAAGTATCTCGAAGCGAGACGAACAAGCTGGCATAATATCAAGAAGTAACTCCTTGATATTACCGCGAAAATGCTACAATTGTCATGGATCCATGGCAATTCCGGGGATTTACTCTCTAGATTTTGACGTGTGGCGCCGTCTCGTCTTTCAGAAGGTCTTTTTGCCTATAAATATTGCATTGATGAGCCAGAATTTAAGATGGAGAGCAGTAGGCTAGGGTTTCTCTCCTCAGTAGTGTGGATTAGTATTTTTTTTCTTTTCTTGTATACTTCTATTCTTTTTAGATCATGTATAAGGGCAGAGATTGATTCAGGAGAGAAAGAGAGTGTTGATGTAATAGATGAGTGACGCATCTAAGAAAACTTCTTCCTTTCTTTCATAGTTTCTTCTCTACTTCTACATGATACTTAGATAGTTTTCTCTTATGGCAATCTAACTACTAACCACTAATATCTAACCACTTATTTGATAAGTCACATGAATCTAATATCCTCTACAAGGCCTTACTCTTGCAAGAGCCATTGATAGCTCATAATGATGGGTTCTAACTCCTAACTTCTGACAAGCTAACTTGCAATATTTACTTTATTTCATACTTGCCTATAACCGATTTTGATAGATTAATAGTAGCTTGGACCTTGTTAATGTGGTTTGGATGTGGAAAGTAAGGTTATGGACCATACTTGTAACATCTCTTGGAGCCAAGGATTAGTGATGGCAAAGGATCCATGTGAGACAACTATCATTAAGAGGTTAGCATAGTTAGTGAAGTACTTAGTAGTTAGTAGCCATGAGTTTTCTTCTTCTTTTTAGTTTTGTTTTAAAAACCATTTCTAAACAACAACTTTTCTATCGTTTCTTCTACGTTTTCATCGCCTTCTCCTCCAACCACTTCTAGTTTTGTTTTCTTTTACTTTTGGTTCTTTGAAATAAAGAAAAACTTGTTAACAATCACGTGACATGAACTGTTAATGCTTCTATCACCTTCTGTACTTATGGATTTGACTCATTTAACCTCCATGCTATAACAGAAGTATCGAGGAAGCCAAAACACCATAGCACTTTCAATGATTTTTACACATTTTCTTGTACACTTCCCTCCGATCAACAACTGTAACATGATGATATTGTTCTACTATTTTACGGTATACAGGTTATACTATACTCATTATTACTGTCACTTATTATCGCAGTAATCCAGATAACATGGATATTTACTGATCTAAGTAAACTAATTAATAATGTAATTGGACAACTTACATCGGGATTGGAGAAATTGATGGAGGAGATAGCGTTTGTGTTTTGAGTGGACCTAAGATATGGTTGCACAGCCGAAAGAGAGCTCCACTGCAGGTTTCCAGGGATGACTGGCATCCCATACTGTTTACTGTGATACTGTTATTATCGTACCTGGCGGTATGGCCTGGTTTAGCGTCAGGAGTGTGGGTCGTGGTCTCTGGTATATACGGGACCCACCTAAATTATGGATAATATCTCCACCACTCAGTTTCAATAACATAGGACCCCGATTGACATGTATAGTAAGCGTAGCATGTGATGCGTTTACTACATATGGCGATGGGTGTTTGCTAATATAATAAATAAAATAGACATTCCCTAATATATTGTAAATTGACTTATGTTTACTTGTTATATATGTATTATGATAGACACCCGATGTATACGTGCTATGGTAGACACCTGACTTTATTGTCTGTTTATTCTTATCGTTTATTTATACACTGATTGGCATTGCATATTTTCATAATAGTATCATTATATGCTCACACATAATATGTGTGTCCACCTTTTCTCATTTTACATGCTCATTGAGAGTTTTCTGACTCCCCTGAATTTGCACATCCAGTTTTATGGTTGTTACATCCTGTTGAGAAGGTATTTGGGGAGGATCAAACGCATTATGAGGAGCATGGAGTTCTCTTTACTTGAGTACCTAGTTTTGGTATCTTCTCTTGCCTTTTCTGTTCTTATTGATTTCATGATATTCTCTATAGATTAGACTCATCATGTTTTCTATTTGACTTACTGGTAGAATAATGTTATTATGTGTGGATAGTTGTATGTATTGTTGCAATGATTTTTGATTCATCATAGTGGTTTATATAGCTTGCTCATGTTACATTAGGCTTAGCATGTATACGTGAGTTATTCTCTTTACGTATATACATCATGACTCTCATCACGTCTCCGCTCTAGCGTATTTTGGGAAGCAGATCATGACAATATGCGGAGATAGTAGCCGTCATGTTGACAATTATACTCTACGCTTGTACTTTTTGTAATAATGTATTTGTAATAAATATATTAATAATCACATTCAATTACATATCTTGCCTTTTTGCATGCTTCTATGGCTTGTGAAAGTACACCTATGGGGGGTGTAGTGCTAATCTAATGACAAATAATGCGGAATTAAAAACTTTTACACTAACAAGATTGGACACAAGTGATATTCAAAGAGTGAAGCTGAATTTCGGTGAAGAGCTCTAAAACTTCTCCTTAAGATTCCTTTAGATTAAGAATTGAGGTGGTTCAATAGCTCTCTTGGAATGATACAAGTGTAAACACAATATCAAGCAAATATAGATGAATAATAATATCAATGCAATATATAAAGAGAGTAGAGTTTAGAGAGAAAGTCAAACGCAAACACAAAGATATATTCGATGTTCGAGCACCAAGCTTTACGTTCCCGCCCTCATTTAGAAGATTTCTACTATCTCCACTAAAAAACTCCACAAAGAATATAAACCTCAATCCTCTACATAAGAGGAGGCATAAATTCAACAATCTCTACAGAAGAGATGGGCATAAAGCCAACTCTTCTACACAAGAGGGAAGCACAAAGCTAAGGCACAAAGCTAAAAAGAAAACAAGAGTACAACACTTAGTGATCACAAAGATTACAAACAATATTTCTCACAATACAAGATCCTAAAGGAGAGATTTTGCAATGAATAGCTCAACTTTGTGAGAAAACAAAGATTTTGAAAGTGAAGCACAAAAGAAAACACTTGGAAATTTTCTTAAATGATATAAAAATTTTAAACTTGAAATTAGAAATTTTCAAAACTTGTTTTCTTTGATTTTTCAGAACTTTTGAAATCAAATAGAGATATGAATTTTGAGCACTAAAACTCTTTAAAAACTTTGCTTCAAAACTCTGTAGAATATAAAAAATATTGCTCTTCAAAAACTTCTCCAAAACTCACCAAAAATCCTATATATATCATCAAGAAAAACTAGCCGTTAGGGTCAAAAAAGTTTCAGAAATGGCCTGTCGATTCGGTTGACCAACCAATGGTCAAATTTCTGACAGTTGGAGCCTGACAGTCGACCGGTCGGTCGATCGACCAGAGACCAGCTATGCAATAGATCAACTTTGAGCATAGTTTTGAGGCCTAAAACTTTCATATTTGAAAATACGCATCAAGGAAGAATTTGTATATCTTTAAGTATTCTTTCTAATTCAACTTAAATCAAATCGATCTTATAATGGAGTAGAAAGTTATAATCAAAAAATTAAAATGTGCCAAACCAAAAAACTGTAAGATGTTTTCAGAACATGAACTGATTTTAAATCAATATTTGACATCGTAACAATTGAATCAGAAAATAATTATAGAATAAGAAATGTAGCCCTAAAAGTTTTCTTTGTAATTCAATTTGAATCATATCTATTAAATATCATAATAAAAAAGTTATGGCCAAAAGACTGAAAGAGTGTCAAGCAGATCAGCAGAACGGTCGGCCACACAGTCGACCGAGAAAATCCGAGAGCTTTCAGACACAGTCAGTCGACCGGTCGGTCTGCCGATCTCTACTATGGTCGACAGGTCGGTCAACCGAGATCTCACGCTCTTAGGCTGTGCTTGTTTGTTCATGTCGGTTGACCGTGCAGTCGACCGTCACTGCTATCGGTAGATCGTTCGGTCGACCAGCAATAGCCCAGAAATAGTATTTTGAAATATTTTGAACATCTTTTTAAATCTAATAAATCTCTATAAATTTTTAAAAAATAAGTTCATGTAAAAATAATAGAGCACAGATATGTGTGATCAAAAATCACAACATATTAAAAACATGTGAACTTGTTTTGAGATGAAGAATTTCAATCTAAAAACCAAAACTTATTTATCGAAAACCAAAACTTATTTATACAAAAATAAGTTGTTCAAATATATTTGAAACTCAATAGTGTATGGATACACAAACAAAATGATATGAACTTGTTTTTGATGAAAATCAAAATACGAAGCGTAAACCGGTTAAACCGAAACCCAACTTTAGTGTATGTGTGTATAAGCTTGAGCAATCAAGAATAATTTATTCTTTACAAGAGATCTAAATTCATAAACTTTAAACTCAAGTCTTCTTGTAAATCTTCTTCTCCAAGTAGACTTGATCCAAACTTGATTCTCCGAGCTAGACTCCTCTCGAGTACTTGATATGTTTTATAAGCTTGAGCTCTTGAATCATCATATGATAGCTTCAAACTTGACTTTGAGTATTTTAGTGAAGCTAAACATCAATTAAGATCTTAATCAATATCTTAAACTTAATTACAACAAGATAATTAGTACTATAACTACATGAGTTAGTCATCATCAAAAGTACAGTGATGGGCTTTGGGTCAACAACTTGTTGAATTTGTTTGATTTTGACTTGATTGTCTGATTCCGTTTGACCCGAAGGAGTGAGTTAGGACGCAGAATCGACTGTCTTTGTTACACCTTTTAGCTGTTAGATCGAGAGTCTAATGTAGGTTGGAGGTAGCCGTCAGGGTGAGAACCCGATATAGGCTTTTAGAGCGACCGCCAAGAGCACTCCCATCTTTTAAGAGAGCCTCCGTGTAGGCCTAACTGTCCGGGTAAGGACCTAATATATGCCGTCGGAGTGACTGTCAAGGGTGCTACCATCTTTCCGAAGAGCCTCCGTATAGGTCTAGCCGTCAGGGTAAGGACCCGATACAGGCTGTCAGAGTGACCATTAGGAGCGCTACTATCTTTTAGGAGAACTTCCATGTAGGCCTAGCCATCAAGTTGAGGACCCGATATAGGCTGTTATAGCGATCATCAGGAGCACTACCATCTTTCAGGAGAGCCTCCGTGTAGATCTAGCTGTCAAGATAAGTACCCGATATAAGCTACCGGAGTGACCGTCAGGAGCGCTTTTATCTTTCAAGAGAACCTGCATGTAGATCTGGCTGTCAGGGTGAGGACCCAATATAGGCTTTTGAGTGACCTCAGGAGCGCTTCTGTTATTCAGAAGTGACTATGTATAGGTAGCGACCATTAGGAGCGCTTTCGTCATTCTGGAGTGACTTTGTATAGGTCTGAGTCATCAGGATGAGGACCTGATATAGGCTTTTGGGTGATTGTCAGGAGCATTTTCATCATGCAGGAGTGACTCTGTATAGGTAGAGATCATCAGGAGCGCTTTCTTGATTCTAGATTGACTCCGTATAGGTCTAAGTCATCAGTGTGAGGACCCGATATTGGCTTTTTGATGCATTTTTGAGATTATAGGGAAAGAGATGTTACACAATTACGAACATTTTCATTGAATGGGAAGTGGATCATACATAGTATTGCTTCAAATGAAAAGAGTTCCATTGCTTCTCGAGCGTCTTTCCGTCTTGGTTGACCAGGGTCTATGAACCATTACCGCCTCTAGCGACCACAGTGTTGATCCCTCCCAGTTTGGTCCGAGCTTGCCCGTGTTTTTCTCCTTGGTGCTCTGGGTGACAAGCTTTAGAACTGGATCACAAACTTGAAATTCGTGAGCTTTCACCTTCTTGTGATAAGTTGCCTTGATCTGTTGTTAGTAGGCTCTAAGCTTACCGTCGCCTTCACTTTATCTGATCTTGGGCCAATCGAAGTTAAGGGACATTCTGATCCCAACTGACTTCTTCTGTCTGGAGCGTTGGCATGTAAACATCAATTGGAATGATGGCCTCCATCCCGTAAGCCAATTAGAACGGAGTCTCACCCGTCAGGACGCGCTTAGTGGTCTATACACCCATAGCACTCCGGAAAACCTCTTAACCCATTTGCCCTTTACTTTGTCTGGGCTCTTGCACAAACTATCTAGGATAATGTGATTGCTGATCTCGGCCTGGCCATTGCCGTGTGGATAGTAGGGGGTGAAGAATCGTGGGTTATCTCATATTTTGTACAGAAGCTTACCACCTGCTTATTGGCAAAGTTTGTCCCATTGTCGAAGATGATGGTATGAGAGAGCCAAAAGCAACATTTGATTTTTGCCAGAGAAACTTGACTATCTGTTGTCCTGTGAAGTCAGAGAGTGGCACCGCTTTCACCCACTTGGTGAAGTATCCATGGCTACCAGTAAGAATCTGAACTATGATAGCACACGAGGAAGAAGGCCCATTACGTCTAGCCCCAACTGCATGAAGGTCCAGGGACTCATAGAGTGTAGAGATCCATGCTTGGCCTGTTTGAAGAAGGAGGGAAACTCTGACATTGCGGACATTTCTTCAAATATTTCTTGGCGTCATCGAACATCTTGGGCCAATAGTATCCCTTGGTTGATGACTTTGTGACTGAGGGATCGGCCTCCCCCATGGTTCCTGCAATCACTATCATGGATCTCCTACATTACTCTTTTGACTTCCTCCAGGTTAAAGCATCTCAAGTATGGGTCAGAGTGTAGCTTGGAATAGACTTTTTGTACAGGAGGTCTCTGAGGATTATGTACCTGATGGCAAGATGCTGCAACTTTTGAGCTTCAGCCTTATCTCTGGGGAGTGCCCCATCTTTGAGATAAACTATGATAGGATCCCCCCTGGAGAAGTATTTAGGCGCAACACTTTCTCGTCGGACTTATGGATGTTTGGCTTCAGGATGTACTCAACAGGGATCTCACATCTGAACTGAAGTTAACAACTGACACTAGCATTGCCAGGGAGTCAGTGTGGTTGTTCTCAGATCTCGAGACTTGAATGAAGTTGCAACAAGAGAATTTGGATTTTCATGTGGTAACGATCTTAAGGTACGTGGCCATCCGATCATTTTTGGCCATGTATTCTCCATTAACTAGGCTCACTATGAGTAGCGAGTCACAATGAACCTCAAGCTCCACGATCCCGATGGTAGCCACCATCTTGAAACCCGTGACGACTACTTCGTATTCAACGTCATTGTTAGTGGCGTGGAAACCGAGAGTGTAGATTGCTCGATTATGGATCCCTCTGGGGTAGTGAGAACTATCCCAACTCTAACGCCCCTGCCATTCGATGCTACATCTAGTTTAAGATCCACCCTATCAAGAGGTCGCTCTGTAGTGGAGGTCCTGGCGTGAATTCGGCAATGAAGCCCGCCAAGACTTACCATTTGATTGCAGTCCTCGGCTCAAAGGTGACTCCAAGGGGTCTGATTTTTGTGACCCACATCGCTAGTCTCCTAGTGGCCTCAAGTTCTCCACTATGACTCTCAGAGGGTATTCCATCAGCACGACGACAGGGAATGATTGAAAATAATGTTTCAACTTTCTCGTAGTGATGAAGAGAGCAAAAATTAGCTTTTCAATCCTCATGTACCTCATTTGGGCATCGATGATGTAATAGACTGGCTTTTAGACGCCTTCATCCTCGCGGACCAAAACTACACTCACGGCAGTATTGGAGACTGTGAGATACAGAAATAGTGTTTCGTCAGGAAGAGATTTGGATAGGAGTGGCGGAGACGCCAGATAAGCCTTCAGACTTTGAAACATTGCTTCACACTGCTCATCCCAACGGAAGACAGCTCCATTTTCTCGATGGCCTAGAGGAAGGGCTTGCACCTGTTAGTTGACTTGCTGAGGAACCGATTGAGAGCGGCGAGGTGCTCGTTAAGAATTTGGACCTTTTTGACGCAAGTAGGGGACTTTATTTCTAGTATGTGGATATCTGATTGGGGTCGGTTTTGATTCCCCGCTAAGTGACCAGATACCCGAGGAACTTGCCAGAAACTACTCCGAATGTACACTTTTCTGGATTGAGCTTCACGTTGTATTTAGAAGGAGAGTGAATGCTGTTGGATCGTTGAGATAAGGACTAATTGCGGAATTATCTCTTGTAGGCAACTATAGATCTGAAATAACTCAAGTCAACACAAATCTAAAACTAGAAGGATTAGCGTTAAGTAAATAAACAAAATAAATAACTTGCATGTAAAGGAAAACAAATCTCAGAAATTGACAAACGCAAACAAAGAGATTTATCCTGGTTCGGTCCTTGTGACCTACATCCAGTCCCCAAGCCACCCGCTTGAGATTTTCCTTTAACCTTGATCTTGCCACCCAAAATCAATACAACATGTACACCACTTGTCGAATCCCCTTCGCCAAATGTGTACACCTTCTCTTCCACCAAGAGAACACCTTTTACCTTTATACAACTGCCTCTACAACCAAGAAGCCTCCCGTGTACAATGGTCACCTTGTATAACTTGCCTCTTCAACCAAGAAGCCTCCCGTGTACAATGAACACTTTGAGAATTACAACTCTTTTCCTATAGCCTTGATACTGAATGTGTATGTGGACAAGGTACAGTATAGGAAACAAAAACTTCAGAAGACTTCACAATAGGAATTGGTTTTTGGTGAAGACTGAAGTTAGGAAAACAGTTTTCAGATTTTCAGATTTTGACTTTTGGAAAACTGATGGAAAATCTTGGTAAATGGCCTTTGGATTAACTACCCCTTATATAGCTAAAGACTAGGGTAAGTTAGGGAGTTAATAGGTGCAATTTGAATCAAAGGAACAATGAAAACAGTTGCACAAAAGACCAACAGTCAGAAACTGTCCAACAGTCAGAACTGCCTATTAGTCGACTTGCCCATAGAGTTAGTCGACTAGACTAGGCAAAAATCCTTCTATTAGTCGACTTGGTTTGGCTATTAGTCGACTAGGTCAGTGTACGTTGGAAGAACAGTTTCAGAATAACTACTTCAAGTCGACTGCAACTAACAACTTAGTCGACTTGACTAGGGATTAGTCGACTAGGGGAATTCTATAAGTCGACTATAAAATGATATTAGTCGACTTGGTTTACTGTCGGTCGACTAATTATCAAACAGAGAGTTGGGTCAGATATTTGACACAGAATTAGTCGACTTGGGTTTGGGTTAAGTCGACTAGTCAATGGGTTAGTCGACTTATAAAGGACTTCAAGTCGACTAATGGACCAATGAAGTGTGTGTTTGTGTCAAGGCTTTACATGCTATTCCACATTTACAAACCACACTTAATCAACTCTCCTTGGCACATCTTGATCATGTCGGACTCTTGATTCGTCATGTGTAAGAGCTCCAAATGAATTTGATCTTCACAAACGTCTTCATCGAAATAAGTTCCAACATTTTCCCCCTTTTTGATGATGACGCTTTGTGTGCACAAGTCCTCCCCCTGCAGAAGATATGTTATATTTTCCTCCCCCTGTAGAAATTGGGTTATAACAAATAGAGAAATACTTTGTTCTCCCCCTGCAACAAATATATTAGTACATATATATATATATATATATATATATATATATATATATATATATATATAATTGTTCTTTATCAATTTTTATATGGTACCTGCAAGATAAACGTTAGATGGTACTGTTGGCCCAAAGGCCTTCCACTCTAGTTTTGATGATGATCAACTCATGTAGTTATATTTACTAATATTCTTGTGTTTCTAAGTTTCAGATCATTAGCAGGTTATTAGTGTTGGTGATTAGCTTCAACAAGATGTTTGGAAGCTTATCATGGTGATTCCGGTGCCAAAGCTTAAAGATCATACCTTTGCACTCGGTGGATCGCGTTTGGGAGCTAGTCTACTTGAAGATGAAGATCGTCAAGAAGACTTAGGTATCCATAGGTTTAGTTTTGAGTTTTAGATCCATTTGTTAAAGCTTAGTTTAGTTGATATGCTCAAGTGCACAAAATACACATGGTTTGGTTTTTGATATTGATTTCATGAATAGTTTGATCAAAACAAGTTTTCATGATTAATATGTATAGTAGATGTTTTCTAGTTATACATACATGCTTAACTTATAGACAAACTTATTTTGACATTCCTATTCATGTTTTGGAAAAATCTAGTTTGATAAAAATACAAGTTTTATTTTGATAAAATTGGCAAGACACAAAAATGAATTGATATGTTTGATATATGTCTTGAAATTTTTATCACAAGTTTAGTTATCAAGTAAAATGATAAAACATATTTTTGTGGAATTTTTACAAGTGTTAAAATATTTTTTACAAAATTTTCTATCTCAAAATCTGCCCAGAAAAACAGTTTTCCAGGCAGACCGGTCGACCGGCAGTCGACCGGCTGCTCTGCCGGGACATGCACAGGCTGTGCATGTCCGTCGGTCGACCGGGACATGGACCCAGTCGACCGATATAGAGAGTCTGCTCTCTGTATCTTGTCGGTCGACTGGGTCGGTCGACCGATAGAAGGAAACTGTGTTTCCTTCTGTTGGTCGGTCGACTGGCAGTCGACCGAATCTCCCAACGGTCATAATTTCGACCGTTGGCGGTCGACCGGGCCGGTCGACCGGTGGCTGTCAAAAATGCCACATCAGCCTAACGGCTAGTTTTCTGTTTTGGCCTATATAAACCCCATTCATTTGGGATTTTGGCCAAGGTTTTTATAAGGGAAAAATTGCAGTTTCTGAAGTGTTTTTAAAGAGTTTTCAAAATAGTTTTTGTGCTTTAAACTTCTAATCTTTATTGTTTTGGGCTTTTGGAAAAATCAAAGAAATAGGAATTTGGGATATTTGTATTGGTTTTCATTCTCCATCTTTTATAAGAATTTCCCAAGTGTTTTTCTTTGTTGCTTGTTTTCCAAAAACACCTAGTTTCCACACTTGAGCTATCTTCTATCCTAAACTATTAGGATCTTTGTTTTGTGGAAAAGAAAAAGAGAAAAGAAAAGAGAAAGAAAAGAGAAGTGTTGAGGTTGTTGTTGTAAACCTCTTGAGTTGTAATCACCCTTTTATTTGTGAATCCCTCTTCGGTAGAGGTGATCGGGTGATTGGTTTGTGAGCCTCTTAAGGAGAGGCATTTGTTGTGGTTGGCTACGGGCCGTATCCCTCTTCGGTAGAGGTGGATTGTGTGTTGTATTGCCTCGGTGGCATTGTAAGTTGAGAGAGGAGTTAGGGGCTCCTATAGTGGATTAGAAATCCTACACGGTGGTGTAGGCGGGGAAGTAGAGCTAGGGGCTCGAACCTCGAAACAAATTTGTGTGTTTGCGATTGATCCAATTACTCTCAACTCTACTCTCTTATATTTGTGCAAGCATCATTCATTCATTGCATCATATATATTTGCGTGGGATTGAGCATATTCATACTTGCTTGCATTTGCACCTTGCATATTATTCATATTGTTATATATTGTATATGCTTGGATTGCTTGTGTGTGTGCAACACTTATACTCATCCAACAAGAGCTTCATATAGCAACCTCAACCCATTCAAGGGGAATCAAGAGGTGCTTGTCCAGAGCCTCGCAAGGGGAATTCGGCAACACTTGTTGGATTGTACTAAGTGTTCTTGTAAGATTGTTTTAGCTTCCGCATTTAGCACACTTAGTTTGCATTAAGTTCACTAGATTAGCACTTTCACCTATTCACCCCCCCTCTAGGTGTACTTTCAATTGGTATCAGAGCTAGTGCTCCTGATATTAGGCTTAACATCCTAGGAGTGATCCATTTGCTTGCTAATCTTGTTTGCATAATATTTGTTTGCATACATTTAGTTTACCATGGACTTCATGACCCCTCCTAGCTATGACCCTTCCAACATTCTTGTTTGGAAGACTAGGATGTCCATTTACCTACAAACCCTAGGTTTACATACTTTCCTTGCGGCTACCAAGAAATGCTATCTTGGTAACCTCATTCATATAAGGGCCAATACACAAGCCCTAGAGGCTATTAGAAGCACATTGCCTAAAGATTATCTTTTACATGTTTCTAATATTGATTCCGCTTTTGTAGTGTGGAACAAATTGACAACCACAACCACCACCTCCGAGCTTCAAGAACAAATCCAAGAAGAGGAATCTAGTGGAGAATCCGAACCACAATGTTCATGGTCCAAGGGAATGACTCCCTTGAGGTACATTCGGAATCCCACCTAGATAGTGATGATGCTTGTTCTTCATGTGATGATATTGTTGATCCCCATGCCTTAAATGAAGAACTTTCTATAGTTTGTGAAAAATTAATTGAAAAGTATAAGATTTTGAAAAAGAAAAGTCTAGGCATTAATAATGAAAACAAAAATTTGATTGCTAGACTTGATATTGTTTTGCAAGAGAAAGAGGAGATTGCTAATGAGAAGGATTCATTAAAATCTCAACTTGACCTTGCACTTAAAGAAAATGAACTTTTGAAAAATAAAAATGATTGCCATGTTCTTTTGAAGAAAAATGAAAATTTGACTTCAAAAGTAGATTTTATTTTAAAAGAGAATGTTGCTTTGAAAAATAAAATCATTTCCATTTCAAATGATTTAAATATTTGCTTAGAGAAAAATATTGTTTTGCAACATAAGATGGATGCACATGTTTGCCATGCTAGTGTAGCCTCATCATCTAGACTACCTAATACATGTACCTCTTCTTCTAGGATTAACAATGATATATCCATGCTTAAGAAGAAGGTAGATTGTTTGGGCTCCACTATGAGCCAATGTGCTATGAATCATACACGGTTGGAAACTTTGCTTCGAAAGAAACAAGTTCCATCCTTCATGCATGCACACCCTCCACGGCATACACATGCTCCTCACGGACACCATCCTAACACTATGTATGCTCATGTGTACACTTGTACACATTGTGGTCGAAAAGGCCATCTTGCTAAATTTTGCTATGATAGATTAAATACTCCAAATTTAGCAAAGAAATATGTTTGGGTTAGAGAAGGGACTAACCCCCATGGACCCAAAAGACAATGGGTACCAAAGACCACCCCTCCAATTTTTGATGTAGGTGAGGGCTCTCACATGACGTGAGAGTGTTGGCACCTTGGAGTGGATGTGTTCCATGCTTAAAAGAATACTTTTTGGATGCATCACTTTCAAGGGAGAAGATTGGTGGAAAGGACCACCATGTTTTGGAGACAAGGAAAGTTGCCTTCTAAGGCTTTGGTAACAATTCCTAACTCCTTATTATTGTTTACATGTTCATATCATTTGTTTTATAGCATGTCATTGTTTAATGTTCACTATGTTATATCATGTTCATTAGATTAGTGATATACATGCTTAGTTGTTTAGAGACACCCATGCTCAATGTAGATTTATATTTGTGTGATCTCACTTTTGATCTAATATGTATATCCTAGATCTAATGCATATGCATATACATATTGATCATATGAACGTTTGTTTCATGTTTTAGTTGTATCATGTTGTTTTATATGTGTTTTGTGCTTCATGTGATATATACATGTTTAAATGTAGATTTTATCAAAACTTGCATGTATACATGTACACTTAGTGAGAACAAATTGACTTATATATGTTTTGCTCTTCATGCTCATTTGTACCCACTATGTGCACAAGTATAGGCTAGTTTGATGATTTCTTTGTTTATACTTGTCATACCTATTTTTATGATTCTACTTCATGTATATGTATTTTAAATTCAAACCTAATAAATATACATGTATACCCATGAGTCTTTTGCCTTCAATGCAAATATTTTTAATAGACTCGTTTATAGTTGGGATATGTATGTATATCGTTAGATTTGGATGGATCATACATATACCTAGAAGTTGGTTCACAAAATAAAAGAATTTTGATGAATTTACGTGTTTTGTTTTAGCAAAATGATATTCGTGTTTGTATTGTACTTAATGATTTGATTACATGTTTAGATGTTAGTTCTCATTAAGACTAGGATTTATACTTGCACATAGAATGGGCTACAAACAAATCTATATATATTTTGGATTGAATGCTTGGTTGTTCCCATTAGATGTGTGAATATAGTCTAGTTTTGATGATTCGTACATTTTTAAACTTGTATTCAATTTTTGTATTTATCTTATGATTATGAGTTTTTACTTCATGTATATGTTTAACTTGCCAAACATTAAGATATACATGTATACCCCTTGAGTCATTTGCCCCTCATGCAAATATCTATTATGGACTCAATTGTGTTTAGGGATATGTATGTATACTTATTGTTTGACAAATCATACATATACCTTGAAATGAATTTGATTTTAAATGAAAATTGAGATTTTCATGTTTTTCATGTGTTTATATTTGACTTCATGTATATGTCTACCTAGTTCAAACTAATCTTATACATATACATCCTTTTGAGCCACGTGCCTTCATGCATATATACTTGTGGACTCGTTTGTATTTTGGATATGTATGTATACTTTAGCTTGTATTAGACATACATATATCTAGAAGATTAAATATTTGATGATTTCTTGTTTTAAGGAATACTTGAACTTAATTGAACAATTTTTCATGATTGTGATCTCCACACTTTACTTGTACACTCACACCTATTAATTGGTCATGCTTTGTTTTCATGAGACCTTTTCATACTTAATTGAATAGAGTGTTGATTATCATGTGGATTTCATTTTTATGAAAAATGACTTGTATTTATTCCTTGCTTGAAGGATTTCGTACTAGTTAACAAAACTTTTCATTTAACTTGTTCGTATTCCTTATTATGATAATATGAGATACACTTGACCTTATTCTTTAAATTGGTATCTTTGAACATATTTCAATTGGTATCAATTTTTGATCCTTCTTGTATACTCATATATGTTTTATGTATGTATGTATGCTTTCTATCCTATGGTATCAATTTCAATTGGTATCTATTACTTTCATACATATACATCTTAATGCTAAGCTTGAAAATTTCTAATGATTGATTGTTTTCAATTTGTATCTTAAAATAAGCTTATGCATATGTTTAGTTGGTATTTCATAAAGGGGGAGAAAATTTGTTTTTATATTTTTTTTTTTTTTAACCCTTTATTGGTTCCTTGATTAGGACAAAAAGGGGGAGAAGATTTTTGTAGCTTATATGCATGTCTTTGTATGCATGTATTTGTTTAAGAATTAAGAACAATTTTGTTTTAAGAATATGTTTTGATTTTGCTCTTACCCTTTTGTTGATGATTGACAAAAAGGGGGAGAAGAATTTGTGTTTTTGTTTATAATATATGCATGTCTTCTTTGCTTAATTGGTATCTAGAACATATTGTATGTTGAATATTCCATTGATATCTAGAGTACCATGTTTATATGCATTGTCATGCATTGCATATTATTGTTTATTTGTTTATGCATGAGTTGAGGGGGAGCTTCTTTGAAGCTTAACTTTAATCCATGCATATATAACTCCATGAGTTTTGTCATCATCAAAAAGGGGGAGATTGTTGGCCAAAGGCCTTCCACTCTAGTTTTGATGATGATCAACTCATGTAGTTATATTTACTAATATTCTTGTGTTTCTAAGTTTCAGATCATTAGCAGGTTATTAGTGTTGGTGATTAGCTTCAACAAGATGTTTGGAAGCTTATCATGGTGATTCCGGTGCCAAAGCTTAAAGATCATACCTTTGCACTCGGTGGATCGCGTTTGGGAGCTAGTCTACTTGAAGATGAAGATCGTCAAGAAGACTTAGGTATCCATAGGTTTAGTTTTGAGTTTTAGATCCATTTGTTAAAGCTTAGTTTAGTTGATATGCTCAAGTGCACAAAATACACATGGTTTGGTTTTTGATATTGATTTCATGAATAGTTTGATCAAAACAAGTTTTCATGATTAATATGTATAGTAGATGTTTTCTAGTTATACATACATGCTTAACTTATAGACAAACTTATTTTGACATTCCTATTCATGTTTTGGAAAAATCTAGTTTGATAAAAATACAAGTTTTATTTTTGATAAAATTGGCAAGACACAAAAATGAATTGATATGTTTGATATATGTCTTGAAATTTTTATCACAAGTTTAGTTATCAAGTAAAATGATAAAACATATTTTTGTGGAATTTTTACAAGTGTTAAAATATTTTTTACAAAATTTTCTATCTCAAAATCTGCCCAGAAAAACAGTTTTCCAGGCAGACCGGTCGACCGGCAGTCGACCGGCTGCTCTGCCGGGACATGCACAGGCTGTGCATGTCCGTCGGTCGACCGGGACATGGACCCAGTCGACCGATATAGAGAGTCTGCTCTCTGTATCTTGTCGGTCGACTGGGTCGGTCGACCGATAGAAGGAAACTGTGTTTCCTTCTGTTGGTCGGTCGACTGGCAGTCGACCGAATCTCCCAACGGTCATAATTTCGACCGTTGGCGGTCGACCGGGCCGGTCGACCGGTGGCTGTCAAAAATGCCACATCAGCCTAACGGCTAGTTTTCTGTTTTGGCCTATATAAACCCCATTCATTTGGGATTTTGGCCAAGGTTTTTATAAGGGAAAAATTGCAGTTTCTGAAGTGTTTTTAAAGAGTTTTCAAAATAGTTTTTGTGCTTTAAACTTCTAATCTTTATTGTTTTGGGCTTTTGGAAAAATCAAAGAAATAGGAATTTGGGATATTTGTATTGGTTTTCATTCTCCATCTTTTATAAGAATTTCCCAAGTGTTTTTCTTTGTTGCTTGTTTTCCAAAAACACCTAGTTTCCACACTTGAGCTATCTTCTATCCTAAACTATTAGGATCTTTGTTTTTGTGGAAAAGAAAAAGAGAAAAGAAAAGAGAAAGAAAAGAGAAGTGTTTGAGGTTGTTGTTGTAAACCTCTTGAGTTGTAATCACCCTTTTATTTGTGAATCCCTCTTCGGTAGAGGTGATCGGGTGATTGGTTTGTGAGCCTCTTAAGGAGAGGCATTTGTTGTGGTTGGCTACGGGCCGTATCCCTCTTCGGTAGAGGTGGATTGTGTGTTGTATTGCCTCGGTGGCATTGTAAGTTGAGAGAGGAGTTAGGGGCTCCTATAGTGGATTAGAAATCCTACACGGTGGTGTAGGCGGGGAAGTAGAGCTAGGGGCTCGAACCTCGAAACAAATTTGTGTGTTTGCGATTGATCCAATTACTCTCAACTCTACTCTCTTATATTTGTGCAAGCATCATTCATTCATTGCATCATATATATTTGCGTGGGATTGAGCATATTCATACTTGCTTGCATTTGCACCTTGCATATTATTCATATTGTTATATATTGTATATGCTTGGATTGCTTGTGTGTGTGCAACACTTATACTCATCTAACAAGAGCTTCATATAGCAACCTCAACCCATTCAAGGGGAATCAAGAGGTGCTTGTCCAGAGCCTCGCAAGGGGAATTCGGCAACACTTGTTGGATTGTACTAAGTGTTCTTGTAAGATTGTTTTAGCTTCCGCATTTAGCACACTTAGTTTGCATTAAGTTCACTAGATTAGCACTTTCACCTATTCACCCCCCCCTCTAGGTGTACTTTCAGGTACCAAACATAAAAGAACATATTTAACCTTTAGGAGTCCAAATCCATTTAGAATTTGGTTTCCACCTGTTAATATACACATAGTTGCAAGAATCACATATATCATGAATGTATGATGCAATATATGTATTTTTATCATGAAAACTTAAATTTTTAGGAATCCATATAAACTTACTTTTCTTAGACTTTCTTTTTACAAAAGAACTATATGGATTACTATAACATGAAGATTTTTCAATAAATCCAGTACCATGATTATCATGTGACAATTTCTGAAAAGATAATAAAGCATTCAAATTTTCTTTTCCTTTATTAAACTTAGTCACATTTTGTAAAAGATCTTCATATTTATTTTTGAAAACTAACATGTCTTTATCCAATATAGAAATCCTTTCATTCAAAGACTTAGTTTCCTTTTTCAGAAAAATGTTCTCTTTTATAAATTTCTCATTTTCAATTTTCAAAGATGATATGACATTTTCATTTTCATCTTGTTGAGAATTTATAGAAGAACATTGTAATGCATAAACAGAATTTTCCTGTAAAAGTTTCTCATTTTCTTTTAACAAAAATCTGTTTTTCAGTTTTCATTTTTCAGATTCATAAATAACTCATTAAATGCATCAGAGAGTTCAGAAAACGATACCTCTTCATCTTCTATGGCCATGTAACATAAGTTAACATGTTCAGTGGATTCTTCTTCATCAGAAGATGAGGAATCACTATATTCTGAAGATGCTTCGTAGTTCTTCTTCTTTCTGAACTTCTTACTCTTGTACTTATCTTTCTTCTTGAGCAAAGGGCAATCCATCTTCATATGTCCTGGTTTATCACAATTAAAACACTTGAATTTACCTTGCTTAAGAAATTTCCTGAACTTCTTTGAGAGCATTGCCATCTCCTCTTCGTCATCATTGTCCGTGTCGGAAGAAGCATGGAAGGCGAGTTCTTTCTTCTTTGAACGGTGTTGTCGTTCGTCCTTCTTCCTTTCTTTTAACTGCACTTCATATGCCATTAGATTACCGATTAGGTTTTCTAATGTCATAGTTGAGAGATCATTCGCCTCTTCAATGGCGGTTGTCTTTTCTCCCATTCTGGTGTGAGTGCACGAAGGATCTTTCGAACTCTTTCAACTTGGGTGTAGTCCTTTCTAAGGGATGCTAATGTATTGGTGATGTCGGTGAATCTTGTAACCATCTCGGATATGGTTTCATTCTCCTCCATTTTGAATAACTCAAACCTGTGGACAAGAACAAATATTTTAGATTCCTTAACTTTATTAGTGCCTTCGTGTGTTACCTGAAGAGTATGCTATATTTGATGTGCAGAAGTTGCTGTTGAAACACGGTTGAACTCTTCTTTGGTAAGGGCACAGAACAAGGCATTCATTGCTTTTGCGTCAAGGTTCGCGTTCTTCTTTTGATCTTCACTCCAAGCGTTGTAGTGGTTGTGGGCTTGGTGTACGATGCTTCTACGATGTTCCAAAGGTCGTAGTTGAGTGACTGCAAGTATATCTTCATTCTACACTTCCAATAGTTGTAGTTGGTTCCGTCAAATAGCGGTGGACGTTGTGTAGAATGTCCTTCTTTGAATTGGGATGATGAGAACTCCGTTGCCATCCTTGCTGTTGACTTGTACCCGCTCTGATACCAATTGTTGGATCGTTGAGATAAGGACTAATTGCGGAATTATCTCTTGTAGGCAACTATAGATCTGAAATAACTCAAGTCAACACAAATCTAAAACTAGAAGGATTAGCGTTAAGTAAATAAACAAAATAAATAACTTGCATGTAAAGGAAAATAAATCTCAGAAATTGACAAACGCAAACAAAGAGATTTATCCTGGTTCGGTCCTTGTGACCTACATCCAGTCCCCAAGCCACCCGCTTGAGATTTTCCTTTAACCTTGATCTTGCCACCCAAAATCAATACAACATGTACACCACTTGTCGAATCCCCTTCGCCAAATGTGTACACCTTCTCTTCCACCAAGAGAACACCTTTTACCTTTGTACAACTGCCTCTACAACCAAGAAGCCTCCCGTGTACAATGGTCACCTTGTACAACTTGCCTCTTCAACAAGAAGCCTCCCGTGTACAATGAACACTTTGAGAATTACAACTCTTTTTCTATAGCCTTGATACTGAATGTGTATGTGGACAAGGTACAGTATAGGAAACAAAAACTTCAGAAGACTTCACAATAGGAATTGGCTTTGGTAAAGACTGAAGTTAGGAAAACAATTTTCAGATTTTCAGATTTTGACTTTTGGAAAACTGATGGAAAATCTTGGTAAATGGCCTTTGGATTAACTACCCCTTATATAGCTGAAGACTAGGGTAAGTTAGGGAGTTAATAGGTGCAATTTGAATCAAAGGAACGTTGAAAACAGTTGCACAAAAGACCAACAGTCAGAAACTGTCCAACAGTCAGAACTGCCTATTAGTCGACTTGCCCATAGAGTTAGTCGACTAGACTAGGCAAAAATCCTTCTATTAGTCGACTTGGTTTGGCTATTAGTCGACTAGGTCAGTGTACGTTGGAAGAACAGTTTCAGAATAACTACTTCAAGTCGACTGCAACTAACAACTTAGTCGACTTGACCAGGGATTAGTCGACTAGGGGAATTCTATAAGTCGACTATAAAATGATATTAGTCGACGTGGTTTACTGTCGGTCGACTAATTATCAAACAGAGAGTTGGGTCAGATATTTGAAGCAGAATTAGTCGACTTGGGTTTGGGTTAAGTCGACTAGTCAATGGGTTAGTCGACTTATAAAGGACTTCAAGTCGACTAATGGACCAATGAAGTGTGTGTTTGTGTCAAGGCTTTTACATGCTATTTCACATTTACAAACCACACTTAATTAACTCTCCTTGGCACATCTTGATCATGTCGGACTCTTGATTCGTCATGTGTAAGAGCTCCAAATGAATTTGATCTTCACAAACGTCTTCATCGAAATAAGTTCCAACAAATGCGTCCTCTAAATGGTGTACATGATCCGAGCACTCGAGACTCTTCACGAGCACATTGTCAACATACACCTCTATTGTGCATCTGATCAACTCCTTGAAGACTTCATTAACCATCCGCTGGAAGGTGGCTCCAGCGTTCTTCAACCCAAAGGGCATTACTTTGTAGCATTAGATGGTGTGACCAGTGGTGAAGGCAGTTTTGTTCTCATCTGGTAGATGCATCTTGATTTGATTGAACCCGGGGTAGGCATCCATGAAGCTGAGAAGTTCATGACCCGCTATTGTGTCGACCATTTGGTCTATGCTACATAGCGAGAAGTTGTCTTTGGAACAAGCCTTGTTGAGATCTATAAAGTCGATACAGACTCTCCACTTCTCATTCTTCTTCTTTACCAGAATCGAATTGGCACGCTATTATGGGTAAAGAGTTTCTCGAATGATACCAGTTTTGAGCAACTGGTTGACTTCATCATTAACTGCCTAGAAACGTTCTGTGTTCATCTTCTGCACCCTTTGCTGTACTAGTTTAGCCTCAGGATAGATAGACAGCTTGTGGTAGATGATTGCTGGGTTAACCTCGGGCATGGGAGTGGGGGAGCACGCGAACACATCTAGATTCTCGGAAAGAAACTTCTGGAGTTGGGTCTTTTCATGGGCAGGAAGTTTTGTACCGATCTGGAGAACTCGATCTGGATGATGGGGTCTACATGAAATAGCTTAGCTTCCTCCTCTAACTTACTGTCCGGAGCTTCTGACTCGGTGGAAGAGTCAGGATCTTAGCCCTCGCCGCTCTGTGATTGCTATTGCGTAGCAATCTGCTTCTGCTTCTTTCTCGCGAGAAGGTCTTCATTGGAAATTGCTTTTGTGGCCCTTGGTTAGCCAGACTTCTTTCTAGCGATGGCAGAGATGGTCCTAGACATGGCTTGGTCTCTTCTTAAGTCGACTATCCAGTCAGAGTGGGATACCACACAAGCTAATGATAGTGGACAAAACGGCCTTCATCATGTGGAGACACAGCTTCCCGAGGATCGTGTTATGAGAGGACTCGACGTCAATCAGGTAGAACTCCATGATGATGTTGTAAGGGTCAGCGTGAACTGGGAGTGCAATCATGCCCGAAAAATTCATCTTGTTCCCATCAAACTCATATGTATGAGATTGGGTTTGAGAGTTGATCATTGCTCGAGCCATCTACGTGGTGTCCTCCATCCTGTCCAAGGTGCCTCTGTATAGAATGTTGACGGAACTTCCTTCGTCAACTAGAAATTTGGACACTCGATAGTTATCGATGATCATGGTGATGATTAGGGTATCATTATATGGGAAGTGCATAGCCATGGCGTCAGTATCTGACAATGAGATTGGTCTGCTTGGAGTTGGGGGCAGATCTGTCAGCATCATAGGGTATTTGCTCCTCTGAGCCTCATTGATGTAAATAGCCTTCTCCTTAGCTGTGACGCCTTCTATCGGGGAAGAACCAAAAATGGGGGTTAACTTTTTGATATTGAAAGATGAGAGCATGGTTAACCTGACTCTCTTAACACGGAGTCTGATTCACCTCCTTTGATCTCTAAGGGTTGTTTGGGGTTGAGAATAAACTCTTTGAGATACTCTTTATGTACCAGCTCCTAAAGTTGACTCTAGAGAGAGCAGTGATCAATCGTACGGTAGCCCATTCCGTCATAAAAAGCACAGTACTATCTAGCTCTCGGACCCTTCAGGTTAGGCGAGAGTAGCCTCGGGTGCCTCACTCAGTCTTGATCCTTGATGGCGTTAAAGACATGGTCCATGGAGATTTTGAAAAATATCCCTCATCTTGGTGAGTTCATACTTCACCAAGTACTTATAGAAGGAGTGGGTGACTTACAACCTACTGACGAAGGTTATGATAGTCACGTCATCATTGCAGTTATACACCAAGGCCATCTGGCTCTGAAAATAACTGACATAGTGCTTGAGTCTCTTTCCAGGCTTCATCTTGATTATGAAGAGGTGATTGTTGTTTTTCTTCAGCTCTCATCGGGAAGTGTATTGGTGGTAGAAAGTTTTCTTCACCTCTTCAAAGCTTTGGAGTGAATGCCTCAGGAGTGAGTAGAACCAGTCGTAGGCGATGCCTTTGAGACTGAAGGGGAGAACACTCGACTCAAGAGAAAGTCATCGTGAGAGTGGACTACTATCGTGTCGTGATACTGTCAGAGGTGCTGGATGGGATCAGTCACCCCAAAGAAATATTCGAAGCTCGGCATCATGATCTTCTTGGGGAAGTGGTGAGAAGTGATTTTCTTCGAGAGTGGTGAGTTAGAGGTTATCAGGCCGCAAGGCTCCACCTTATTCTGGAGTTCTTGACTTGCCTCCTTGATCCGCCTCTGGACAATCTCTTCAATGTCCTCAATGTGAGGGACCTTCGAAGCTTTGTGGGGGCCAAAATTCTTGGAGTGCTCGTCATCACTCGAGAGGTAAGGATCTCTCGCGCCATCAATTTCTCTCGCTGTGGGTGGTTCTCGCTGTGAGAGGTTGTGACATGGGCGCCTGAAATCCTTCTGCCCCTTCATTCCTTGTGGATTGAGACTTCTAGAGGATCTCAATCTGAGTAGCGAGTTAATTTTAGACATGGGCGGCTACATCTCTCTCTAGAGAAGCCTTCTCTCATTCACGAGCCGCCTTCGCCCATTGTTCGTCGAATTCCCTTTGGAGGCTAGTGAGCATTTGGAGGAGTTGCATTTCGATGAGGAGCTGGGTTTCGTGCTGTTGGTCCTTGCTTCCGTCGCAACAGTCAGTAAAGAGTGGTCTTCCCCTATGTCCTCAATGCGAACCTCGAGATGGGTGTATGAGCATCGATAGGCTTTGAGTCCCCAACAGTGATAGACTTGTCTTTAGAGATGACGGTGACGGTGATCTGGGATGAGGTTTTCTTGGTGAAGCCATTTCGTTTAGCAAGGCTTTTTGAGTAAGGGTTTGGGGAAAGGAAGAGATCTTAAGTGTGCAATCAAGATCTCAATGAAAGCACCAAATGTGGAGATAAATTCTTAGAGAATTTCATCATACCATGAGTTGTAAGTGAGTTTGTAAGTGAATGGACAAATGTAAGCAATCGCAGACAACATGAATTTACATGAAAAACCCGAAAGGGAAAAACCACGGTGAGAGAGAGAGGGAGAAAATTAACTATAATACTAGGGATTACAATGAATTCAGCAGAGTAATGCTGCAATTACAAATTCTAAGATTTTCTATAATCAGATGCGCATCGCTAGAGTTTACATGGTCTGGTCTTAACCTCCTTCTTGATAGAGAAAGAGATATATTTATCCCACCTGAGCTGTCTTCGTGGGTGCGGATATTTAAGATCTACATAACTGCATGACTCGCACATTATAATCTTTTTGTAACCGCTCAAATCGCGCCGCTGGATTGTAGGATCACCATGCAGAGATATCTGCTACCATTCATAACCACCCACATTGATATAGGGGCGCTACAACATTCAGAACATGAGGATGATCTGGCAGCGTAGTCGGATCTGTGAATCACAGGAATCGTGTTGTTTAATTATAAGTGACGCAGGAGTAGCTGGTTCGGGAGGGTCTTCGTGTCAGAGCCTTAGTGGCTCCGGAAAGGATTTTTGTACTAATAGGGAAATGATCTTGTATTGATTGCTGGCATCTCATAGAGTTGTGCAGCTCCAGTTGAGTGATGTCTGATCAGATGTCAGCTCAGGGTGAGGCTCGATATTTTCTTCTTAGGCCCATGTCAGGCTTGTAAGTGAATTGGGCCCGCTGGCAGAGAAGTGGAGCCTCCAGGTGTCCGGACACGAGTCCTGATCTTGACGAAGGTCAAAATTTAACCACTACAATAGCATATACAGAGGTTGTCGAAAGTTCATCAGCTCAAAACACTAAAACGTGCACACTAAGTATTCATTTCCGACAGCTCCAATCAGGGCTAGCGAAAGCTCATCAGTGAAAACTGATTTTTCAGAACTTATATATAAAGTTGTTTTCAACTTTATAAATCATATAAAAATAAGTTTCTTGAGATATAATTGAGCTCTAATATGTGTAGAAACACTCCACTACATATTCCAAGCAATAAAACTTATTTTAAGATCTAATTAATATAAAAATCAATTTTCTATCAAATCCACAGAATATTGAAACTTGTTTTGACAAACTTGGTTTTTGTGTAAACTTTAATTTTGACCATCAAACAAAATACCGCGTGTGTATGTCAAGTCTGAACTACTAATTCTACAAACTAAAGCTTTAACATATTTCCTAAACTTGCAAAACATAAAATTCTTTATCTTGAAACGTCGAAGTCTTTGTTGTATATCTTGAATTGAATTCGACTTCCTTTAGCTCCAATCCTCAACGTGTGATAATCCAAATTATATTGGTTGAACTTGAGCTTCATAATGCAATCTTGAATTAACTATTAACATGTATATTCTTAAATAAAAGTACAAGACCATTAGCTACTAACTACATAAGTTGGGAATCATCAAAACACATGATTGATTAAACTTTTGGGTCAACAATCTCTCTCTTTTTTATAATGACAAAACTTAAAAAGTTATATATGCATAGATTAAAGTGAGATTTTAATAACACTCCCCTAAATTTACGCATATACTAAGAATAAAAATTTTCAATTGAAACTCAATTTGATATCAATAATTCATAGTAATATTCAGGTCAACTCAATATGATACCAAATAATAAACTCATATGAATATCCACAAGATACCAATATCAAATATTTATCCATATGCATATATTTTCCATCCAACCATCCATTAAACCAAACAATATCCAAACCAAGAATTTGAAACCAAATATTCATAATATATTCGTAACATGTTCAAATTTCACCACATAAGCAAAAAGATTACAAACTTGATATATCCATAATAACCATTACAAACCAAAGTATTGAATATTCATTACATAAAAGCAAAATAGACTAATAAATTAGATACTAGATAAACAAAAATTCTTCAAAGTCTTCAATATAACTCCAAATCTTCCTCTCCTTTTTTGTCATACATCAAAAAGGGTTGGAGAAGCTCAGTCTTTATCCTCTAGTGTATAAGCAGTGAAGGGCTCAGGAATAATATGTGGAGGAGGAGAGATATATCATTGAAAAGATCAATTTTTCAATGTTTAAACTGAAGAGTAAGCAACATCCCAAAAGATAGAGTATCGAGAAAAGATTAGAACCAGTCATGATTTCAAAGATTAATTTGAGAAGATTAATAAGCACACAACATAATATGCAATATATGAGAAGGGTAGTGCAACCATGGACATGGTTGAACTCATCCGGAGAAGGCACAATGTTAAACTTGATGATTTTAGCAATTATTTGACAAAGGAGTGAATAATTCAACATTATCATTGACAATCAAGATGGATTGGGATCATCATGAATAAGAGTTGAAGCAATTATTCTAGAGTGATCATCAGGAAATTTATCAAAGGTTTTAAGAGTCTCAGAGAAAATATCAAGGCCTTCATTATCAATTTCAAGAATTTTAGCAAGATCAGCACAACTCATTTTGATATCTATACCACTTACCTGACTAAAGAGAATATTGTTCTCTTCGGTCAAATTAACATAGAATACCCTAACAAGGTCAGGATAAAAATTTTCACTAATCGTTAGAAAATGGTATCATTCAAGATCATCAAAGTGAGTTTCAGGGTTGGAAGATTTTGGTAGAAATATGATATGTCCACCAGGAAGAATCTTTTTCTTAGGAAAAAAAATTGAATCAAAATTCTTTTCAGCTTAAGGACTCACAAATTTTGGTAGAGGTGATGATGATATTGATGCAGAATCATCATGGTTTCTTTTTCCATGAACCATGGTAAGATAAATAAAGTAGTGAAGAAAACTAATCTGTAGATTGAAAGAAACAAGGTTAAGATTAAGAGATTTACCCAAAAAATAAAGAAACAGGGTTTCCGAAGAACAAATACAAGCAGAACAACCAGGAAGTTTATAATATGAGGTAAATCCGACTCAAAATAGCAACAGAAACTCAAAGAAACAACTTGATTTGAGCTAGGAATCCAGAAATTTTGATCCTAGAGGAAATAGGAGACAGAGAGAGGTCGGTGAGACGAAGAGCAAGTCGAAAACTAAGAAGAGTTTTCGACAGATTTAGGTTATAAAAGTTCAGCCCCACACAGACTTACACTAGCTCTCAAAAAGGCTTTCGGCAGCAAGTCCAGATAGACTGTCGATAGCCAGAGATCAGAAGTTCTAATTCTGAGCATATAAAAATTAACTTTCAAAAGTTGGTTTCTGGGCTTCCGAAAGCTCACATTTTAACATTTAAGAAAATAGTTTGAATTTTTTTTGAAAATTTAAATAAAATTTCTAAAAAATAGTTCAAACGGGTATAAATAGTATTTGCAAAATTTCATCATATAAACTCAAAAATATCAAGAGAATTCCATTTTATTCATCAAATTCACATAATACTAAATTCCAAACATATACAAAACTTATCAATCTAGTATGCATAAGTTTAATTCATCACAAATATAAGAAAATCTGTTAAAATCAAGTGGCTTATTAGCAAGATGCATATGAGTTGGTACATGATCAATCACAATATCACTTTTCTCATAATGATATCTAAGAAAGTGATATTTAATCTCTATATGCTTAGTTTTACTATACTGATTTACGTTCTTTATCATGTATATTGTGCTCGTGTTGTCACAGAAAATTTTGATGTGCACAACATGCAAATTATAATCCTGGAGGGTATGTTTCATCCTTAGAACTTGTGCACAATAAGCTCCAACTGCAGCATACTCTGCCTCAGCAGTTACAAGAGCAACCAAATTTTGTTTCTTCAAGGACCAAGAAATAAGACAATTTTCTAAAAGTTGGAAAGTCCTGCTGGTACTTATTCAATCAACTCTACAACTAGTATAGTCAGACTCCGGGTAACTAGTCATTTCAAATTGACTAGTTTTTAGATACAATAACCCCATTTCAATTGTTTCTTAAGGTATTTTATAATACGCTTAATCGCACTTAGATGTGGCTCTTTGGGACAAGATTGAAATCTAGCACAAATGCAAACACTAAAATATTATATCTAGTCTATTTGTAGTTAAATATAATAAACTACCAATCATGTTTTTATAAAGTTTAATATCAATATTTTTACCAGTTCATCTTTATCAAGCTTTGTGGTAGTAGCCATAGGAGTTTTACTGATTTTGGCATTTTCAAGTCCAAACTTTTTTATTAGCTCTTGGTATACTTTGCTTGATTTAGAAAAAAAAAATCCATCACTTCTTTAGTTTGACTTGAATCCAAGAAAGTAATTTAGCTCGCCCATCATACTCATTTCGAACTCGTCCTTCATACATTGTTCAAACTCCTTGCACAAGAGTTCGTTAATAGAACCAAAAATGATATTATCAACATAAATCTGAATAATAATATATCATTTCTAACATGCTTAGTACACAAAATATATTAATTTTGCTTTTAGCAAAACTTTTTTCTAAAATAAAATTGCTAAGCCTTTCATACCAAACTCTTGGAGCTTGTTTTAAATCGTAAAGAGCCTTTTCTAATTTGATACATAGTTGGAGTGTGAAGAATCGACAAAGTCGGGAGGTTGTTCCACATACACTTCTTCTTCTTTATATCCATTAAAAAATACACTATTTACATCCATATAATATAATTTAAAAAATTTATAGCATGCAAAAAAGCTAGGGTCTTAGGAATGGCTTTGAGTTGTGTAACATGTGCAAAGGTCTCCTTTAAATCGACTCCCTCAACTTGATTATAACCATAGAAAATAGCCTTGTTTCTAACTACATTTTCAGACTTATCTAATTTATTCCTAAATACACATTTAATACCAATAACCAGCCTATCATTCGGTCTAGGGACAACTTCTCACACTTTGTTACGCTCGAATTGATAGAGCTCTTCTTGCATAGCTAGTAATCAGTATAAATCTAATTCATCTTCATGGATATTTTTAGGTTTTATGTGTGATATAAAAAGCAAAACTATTACAAATATCACGCAATTTAGATCTAGTAGTTACTCCCTCTGATACATCACCAAGGATAGGCTCCTTGGGGCGACTTGAAGCGTATCTCTAATCTTTTGGCAGTTGTTAGGCTTCTTCCTGAATTTCTCCTTGTACTTCCTCAATTTGCACTTTTTCTTGATTTCGGCAAGAGTGTCTTTGAGTGATACTTTTTCAAATTCTACACCTGCAATCTCAACCTGAGAATCTGAAACATTCTTAACAAAAGAATTAGATTCTTCAAATTTAACATGCATAGATTCTTCAATGAGTGTTATTTTTGTAAATACTCTATAAGTTTTACTAGTTGAAGAGTAACTAATAAATATTCCTTCATATGACTTCGCATCAAATTTTCCCAAAATATCTTTTGTGTTCAACATAAAACACTTGCAATGAAGTACTTTGAAATAGGAATCATTAGGCTTGCGCAAGTGTTATAACTCAAAAGGTGCTTTGGTTAACTTCTTGCGAATATGAACTCTATTAATAATATAACATGCCATATTAACAGCTTCCACCCCAATATTGTGAAAGAGTATATTCATCAATCATGGTTCGTGCCATCTCTTGTAATGTTCTATTTTTCCTTTCAACAGCTTTGTTTTGTTGAGGAGCGCGAGGGCAAGAGAACTTATGTTTAATTTCATGTTCTTCATAATTACTGCGGAGCATTTGCGTCTTTCGACGCTAAAGAGCGCTTCTGTGCTTGACATGTTGGCACAAGTGGTTGGTTTAAAAAGGAGGTGGTCGTAGCGAATTAAATTATGAAACTGAGTTTTTTCCTATTACGGCTTGACGTAGAAGGCTGTAGGGAAATCCCCCAAAAGTAGAAAAAAAGTCATAGAACAAGGGAAAACGAAAGAAAAGAATTGTGAAAAAAACTAAGGAAGTCAAAAAATAAGAAGGGAACAATTATGAAAGAAAAAGAATATAAAGCAACTAAAGAAAATACTATTTAATGAATAATAGAGATAAAAAGGAAAAATTAAAAAATAAAATCTAAAAAGGAAAAGAAAGATTTATAAGTAGAACAAATTAAAAATATAAAAATAAAAATGAAATTTGAATTTGAATTTGAATACAAGTATAAAACTAAAAAAAGAAAGCAAAATATGTAGAAAGAAAAGAAGTGAAAAGTAAGGGAAAAATTAGAACTCTTGAAAAAATAAAAGAAAGAATAAAATGTAGATTAGTATCAAAAAAGAAAGAAAATTAAAAAAAGAAAAAACTCTAGAATAAAAAGAAAACAAATAAAAAATAAAGAGAAAAAGTTTTAAAAATATGTAGTGTTGAATTGGAAAAAATCAAGAAAAATATGGAGAAAAAATAAAAAATAAAAAATTAATAAAGAAGAAAACTCTAGAAGGAAATTAAAACTGATCAAAAAATAAATAAAAGAAACTTCAGAAGGAAAAAGTCTAGAAAAAGGGGAAAAAAAGAGGAAAATAGAGAAAAAAGAACAAGTGAATGCAATAAAAAAGGGGGGGGGGGGGGGGGGAATATAGTAAGAAAATAGAAAAAATTCATAAAACAAGAAAATGAAAAAAGAAAAATGAAACATAAAAAAAGAAAAGAATTTTTGAAAAATTGGAAACAAAAAGGAAAGAGAAAAAAGAGTGAGAGAAAGAAAAAAAGGAACTGTTCATGATAAGAAGCATAAAAGAGTTGCAAACTTCCCCACACGAAGTCTATAAAAGTAAAACAGGTTGAGGAACCTAGCTGGTAACATTTGAACTTGCCTTTAATAAACTTGTCAATATCCAAAAGTTGGTTTTAAACAAAACCTGATTCTTTGTCATCTTTAGTATGCAGTCAACATGCAATACTTTAGGATTATTGCAAAAAAAAATCAAAACAAGGGATTCTTTAATATTTTTATCAAAGAGTTGTTTAGATATGCATAATCCAAGACAAAAACTACATTTTATCATATCATCATGAAAAGATTGACATCGGCTCTAATTCTTAATTTTTTGAAGATGATATTATCCAACAAAATAGCTTAATAGTTCAAAACGAAAAAAAAAAAGAAATTAAAAAGAAGAAGAAGGTGATAGGTCCAAGATGTGAATATGAAACGACAAATTTTGTATTCTAAACAAAATTATGAAAGGCAATTATGAGAGGTTGATGTCATCTAAGATAGATATATCATCCTAATTAAAGTCTATAATTCCAAGACAAATATAGTGATATCATCAAGGAGAAGTTGATAGAGTCTAGAATAATTAAACACCATGAAAATTGAGAAATAAATTTAGAAAAAGAAAAAAAATCTATTATCACATCAATACCATCTATAAATAAGCAAAGGGAAGGGATGAATACCTTAAGAAACACAATAATTGAAGGCAGCAAATTTCTAAGCTTTCTCATGAATATGAAGCCCTCCACCTCTTCTAGGGTTTTATAGACAATAGATAGATTGATTACAATAGTTATAAAAATAACTCATCGTGCATCATTGTACACATACTGATTTACGATAATTTAAAATCAAGATAAACTCTAGAAAGAAAAGAAAAATAATAGATAAAAAATCATAGAGGAAAAGCAAAATGATATAATAAAATAAAATAATAAATAAAGATGAAAAGAAAGTAGCAGAAATAAACAATAAAAATAAAAAGATATTGATTTTGAGTTTTCTATAGAGGAGTTAGATTAGAATTGGGAGAGAGGGAAAGAGTTATGGATTAGAATTAAAAAGAAAAAGCAAAAAGTTATGGATTGAGGAGGGTTAAAAGAGAGAGAGACAGATAAAGAGAGAGAGAGAGAGAGAGAAAGTTACGACTGAAAAAATCGCTTGCAATAAAAGAAATGCTCAGGGAGAAGAAAGAGTGAAAAAATCACTTGCGATTATAAATAATCACTCGAGGAGAAGAGAAAGTTGTCACTAAAAAAATTTCTTGGGGAGAAGAGAAAGACATGGTTGGGGAAGAGATTGAGATATAGAGAGATATTCTGTTTTATATAAAAAGAGAGAGTTTCTATTTTATACACAGAGAGAGAAAGAGAGAGAATTCTTAATTTATATAAACAAGTTTGGAAGAGAGTTTAATTAAGATAATTTAAAATTAAACAAATGATAAGAAAAAATAGATGGTAGAAAAAGGGGTGGTAGAATAAGAGGGGGCACAGAAATCGTCCACATGTTTCGTTTTATTTGCTATTAAGAGTAGTTGTAGATTAAATGAGTTGATGAGTTTCTTATTAAAAATTTGGTATATCAAGAGGATAATATGCATGAAATAAATGATGATTAATTAGAAATTTCATCTCCTTTCAGAAAAAGTAGAAATTTCACCTAAATAAATTAAATAATTTGGATCAATTAATTATAAAATTTTAAACTTTATATGTTATTATCAGTATATGAAATAAAATACAACATTTAGTGACATATCAATGTAATCAACTTATATAAATAATATATATCATCTTTTATTATTTATCATTTAAGGTTTAAACTCTAGTAAAAATGGTATGGTAGTATCGTGAATAACATGAATAATATGAATATGAATACACAGGATACCCATACTAATATGACGAAAACATATGAAACACGGAATACATGGAATGCAGAGTATATGCGTACATTAATAACATGTCTGTGAAGAATACAAGAAGTGCAAAGTATATATGTGACATGATTATAGATAAAATAACAGAAAGTATAACAAGTATAAATAGACAATAATATACATGTATCAAACAGGTCATGTTATTTATACAATAATAACAATCACTACCGCCTAGTATTTTAATCAATTTCTTCCAATGTCTCATGCCACTGGCAGCTCATACCGGAGCCCGAACTTTAGCCGAACCCATCCGAACATGGAATATGTGTACCATTATCTGATAAGAGAGTGATCAACTAACAAGCGTTTCTGATGTCATTATTGTTTATACAATTTTATTATGTTAATTTGAAACCCAATAGTCGAGGAGCTCAAATCAGGTGGGTGTACCACGTGCATACCCGGGATCACAGCCTTAAACAGACCCCTGGCTGCTGAGTCCAGGGCTAGCCCACTAAGGCTGAACAAGTAACGAGAATGAGAGCTCAATGAGCTATAACAGACGGTAGCCAACATTACCCCATCCCCTGTAGTTTGATTATAATGGATCCAGACATCCACGCAATAATACCTAGTCAACCGTTAAGTCTCTCCCATCCCCGTGTTTATTTATCATATTTAAACTACACAGTATATCAGGAATAATAACAGTACATGGCACATGTAATACGATAACTAGACAAGAGCTCTGTTGATAATATGAACAAAATAATGGGAAACAAGAAACAAGAGATGTGGGACTCTGAGGTCGCCCCCACCACACAAGCATGTGATGTGGCACTTAGCTCCACATATCATATATCAACAGCTAAAATGCCCAACAACAGGAATATCATATCAAAATCAGGAATACAGGAAACAATCATGTGCTGTGTATTAAATATTCATGTCACAGGAATACTTGAATATACATGTAACGGTAAATCATATAACATGAACATTGATTCAGATAACATGAAGACAGGAATAATCAAAGCATGTATACAGGTGAATCCATGTAACAGTGATATGAAATAAATGTGTACAGAGTATTGTGTACTGTTATCCAGTGTAACAGTGTGTCCGTGTATCAGTGGTGTATGAACATGAAATAATAGTGTCCAGTGTAATAAGTATTTACATGAAATACAGTGTTCAGTGTACTAAAATATCCGTATAACAATGATACAGGTACATGTAATAACGAAGTCCACAATCATGACAACACATGCTCGTACAGTGTCTAGTATATCAGAGATTTAGTAACGGTGACAGTGTCAGGTGATATATGTAACATGAACAGGTGTCCAAATATCTAAGTAGTTATAACGATTTCATTAATATTAATATTATCGATAAAGAAATTATCTACAAATATACTTTTTCAGAGTCTTCACAACCATTTAAGAATTATTAATTTATTATTGTAGAAAGCTTTTTATCAATAATCCAATAATCACTTAGTATCAATATATAACTAATCCATCTATATTTATATTAAATCAATAATCATAATTAAATATTATCTTATTAAATATGTTTAGAAAGTAATCACACATATTTTAATTATCATGTTTTACCATTTAGATGATTTATTGATTGATCGATAATTTTAATTTGTTAAACAAATCAATAACTTAATTTAATTTAATTTTACATGATTAAATATAATTTATAAAATAAAAATACTCACATAGTTATCACAGGGATGAAGCTCTCATTTCTACGATTGTAATGACTCAAGAATCGTCCAAATCGGACCACGGATGCTCAAGATATCGCCCGAACACTAAAATTATAATTGTAGGATCTATAAATAAACACAAACACTAGAGGAGGGTGAACAGTATTTATAAACTTTTTAAAAATAAACTACTTGCAGGAAAGTAAGTGTCAAGAAAAAATCTCAGAAAAATGCAAACGCAAACACAAGAGATTTTATCCCGGTTCGGTCCTTGTGACCTACGTCCAGCCCCAAGCAACCCGCTTGAGATTTTTCTTATCCTGATTTTGATACACCCCAAAATCAACTCCTTGTACACCACTTAACAAAACAGCCTTTGCTAAATCTATACAACTCTTCTCTACACCAAAAAGAAACCAACTCTTTGAATGAATACAATGAATCCTATAAGCCTTAAATCTGTACTTGATTGTGAACAAGGTCTCTTATAGGTGGACTCTCAGAATTCTTCACAATAGGATTGGAATTGTGTGAAGAACAGAAAGTAAAAGCAAGTTTTCGGAAGAACAGAATTTTTGAACAGAGTTTTGGGCAGAAAACTTGTGTTTTGAATTCGTGAATTCATCCTAGGACAACATCCCTATTTATGGGTGAAATCAATGGTAAGTTAGGGAAGTTATCAACTCAAATCAGAAATTTAGAATGTTGGATAAAATACCAGAAATCAATAACTGTTTAACAGTCAGAAACTACTGTTAGTCGACTAGGGTTTATAGGGTAGTCGACTGAAGAACAATTTTTGCCTAAGTTCATTGACTAGTCAAGAAAGCAAGTCGACTATATCAAGACTGATACGGATGATAAGTTTCTGAAAACTATAATAAGTCGATCTGTAGAAGGGGTAGTCGACTAGCATTGTAGGTAAAGTCGACTGATGCTGCTAACAGACAACAAACAGAGAACTGATATATTTTTTGTGGAAGGACTTAGTCGACTATTGAAAGAATCAAGTCGACTAGACTATGGTATAAGTCGACTATATGACTATATTGTGTGTCTGATCAAGGCTTTTAACAAAAATTCTAAAAATACACAAAAATAGTCAAACTCTTTGTATGAGCTTGAGCAACCAGAAATCAGTATAAACTTTTGAGATAGAGCTCCAATGCATCTGTATCACTTTTGTTATCCATCATTAAAATCTATCAAACTGAAAGTTTCAACATTCTCCCCCTTTTTGATGATGACAGCCTGTGTGCATGAAAACTCCCCCTGCAGAGAAACTTCTCCTGTAGTGAACATGTTATAACAAATATATATAACAAATGTTCTTGTTCTCCCCCTGCATGAGTCATAAAACATTGCAACATTGTCATATATCCATATATCATATATCCATATATCTTTGCCATATATCTTATCCACATATCAAGAATCATAACATAGCACATCCAGATATCAAGAATCACAACATATAGCACATATATAACTTTCAAACTTTCTCCCCCTTTATCATTAACAAAAATAGAAATATCACAGATCATAAAGATAGACATTAACAACTAAAGTTTTCATAACAATAGCAAATGTCAATTAGTACAATAGAAAACTGAAAGAGTCATAACGAAAAGAAAATACAAAAAGATGCAAGAACTCCAAAAACACGTAGCAATACAAAAAACAAATCCAACTCCATATGCATCAAATGTCGGATCCGGAAGGGGAGGTGGTGGAAAATGGGTCTTGAGGAGATTCAGAATTTCCTTTTGGGTGGCTTCAAAAGACTCCATCTTCAGTTGCATGTTCATAAAGTGCTCCAAAAGAAGAGATTGATTTGTGAGCAATGTAGACTGAGAGTTGAGTATAGATTGTTGTTGGGCTTATAGAGTCAAGATTTCAGCAGAAATTGAGTTGTACAAGGCATCGGGATAGAAATGAGGTAGTTGAGAGGAAGGGGTTTCAGTGAATGGATTGAGGGGAGGAGGAAGGAACTTGAGTAGAACTTTGTGGAGGAGGAGAGGGTGGATGTTGAGGTTGTGGTGGAGGATGAGGAAAGTCATGAAGTTTCATACGATGGAGAACGCCACGATCAAAAGACTAGAAAACTTTGATGGCACTTGTTTCGGAAGCAAGATCTATTTTGAATTTCTGAAACACATGAGACAAAAAGGATCCATACGGTAAGAAGGAAGTATGGTCCTTAACAAGATTATCAAAATTATCTTAGCCCAATTAACTTCAAGTCCAGCCATGATGGCATAGACACAAGTTACTAAATCACGGGAATAATAGTTATAACTCCCGATTTTTGGGCATATATTATACGCAAGGATACGACCAATTAGACGAGGAATAGGCTTTAATTTATTGTTAGTCATTGGTAGTCCTTGATCTAGAAGAAAGATATTTGATAAGACCTAATCATCATCCAAATCAATGTCAGTAAGAGATAGGCCATGATATGGAATAGAAAGAATACGACCTAAAGATTTTGGGGATAACTTGATATTCACACCTTTAACCAAAGAATAGATATGAGCATTATCATCATTGTCTTCATAGGTTAAATTTGTGTAAAAAAGGTGGATCAAGAAGGGATAATACCCTTGCCTAGATTCAGTAAAAAACATAGATAAAGACCAAAATCTTGAAGATAAGAGACAATATCACAGTCATGAAAGTATTCATACTTAACAAATCTACCAGGCAAGATTACTAACTGAGAAATTCTTAAGTAATCATCTTCTAGGGTAGGATTTTTAAGAAAAACCCTAAAATCTGTTTTAGAGGAAGATGAAGATAGTGTAAACTTAAATTTCTTAGATCTAGACATGTTGAGAACTGAAATTAAGATTGAGAAGGCAGGAATTGGAAGTAAAAGACAGAGATTGGAAGGAAATTTACCCAGAAATTGGAGGAAAAAGGAAGTGGGTTCTGCTGCAACTGCGGTAGTCGACTGCTGCTGCGGCTAGAGAGAGGAACCGGGTAAAAACAGGGATTTTTATGAGGGAGAATGGTAAAAATGAGAAATAAAACCAAGATCAATGGTTAGGATTGAAAATAAGTAGAGATCGGATCCAAAATTTATGAGATGGGTCAGGTTCAAACTCCAAAAATCCAATGACAGAACACAGATTTTTTACAGGGTTAGTCGACTTGGGTCTATGATTAGTTGACTAATCCTCGTGTTAGTCAACTAATTAGTCGATATAGTCGACTAATCCTGAATAGCTCAAAAATATCATGTTTCCTTTTGATAAAATTAGTCGATGGACATCTGTTAAGTCAACTAGACTTTAGTAAGTCGACTAATTAGTGAAAAAATGCATGAAACATATCTGAAAAAATATTTAAATATCAAAATATTGCAAATACCCAAATCTCTTCGAAATCTCATAAAAATATCTTCTTTTAGAGGTTTTGTAAAAATATTTGCAATTTGATTATCAGTTGATATAAAATCTAGTGAAATATCACCTTTTAAAGCATGATCACTTAAAAAATGATGTCTAATATCAATATGCTTTGTACGTGAATGATGAATTAGATTTTTAGATAAGTTAATAGCACTGGTATTATCATACATAATAAATGAATTTGTGATAGACATACCATAATCAAATAAGATTTGTTTCATTCATAAAATCTGAGCACATGCAATACTAGCACCGATATATTCTGCTTCGGTTGTTGAAAATGATACAGAATTTTGCTTTTTACTGAACTATGAAACTAGTTAATGTCCCAAAAAGTGACAAGTACTACAATACTCTTCCGATCAGATTTACATCCAGCAAAATTAGCATTACTATATGATAGTAATTCAAATGTGCTAGATTTCGGATAAAATAAGTCATAGTTGATTGTGTTATTAATATATCGAAGAATCCTTTTCACTGCTTTAAGATGTGATTCCTTAGGATTTGATTGATATCTAGCACATAAGTAAACACTGAACATAATATCAGGTCTACTTGAAGTAATATATAGTAAAGAACCAATCATACCTCGATATAGTTTTTGATCAACATTCTTACCATTTCATCTTTGTCTAGGAATGTAGTAGTACTCATGGAAGTGTTTTTACGATCAGAATTTTTCATACCAAATCTTTAAGAAGTTTCTTTGCATACTTGTACTAGAAAATGAAGATTCAATCATTCATTTGCTTTATTTGCAGACCGAGAAAGTAAGTTCACCCATGTGGCTCATCTCGAATTCACTCTGCATAGTCTTAGAAAATTCTTGACAAAAATTATCGTTAGTAGATCCAAATAAAATATCATCAACATATATTTGAATAACTAAGATATCTTTATTAACATTTTTAATAAAAAGAGTTGTGTCTGCTCTTCCCATCTTAAAACCAGAATTTAAAAGAAAACTTTTTAATCTATCATACCAAGCACGTGGTGCTTGTTTTAAACCATATAAAACTTTCTTAAGTTTAAAAACATGATTTGAAAATTTTTCATGTTCAAAACCTGGAGGTTGTTTAACATAAACTGTTTCTTTAATAAAACCATTTTAAAAAAGCACTTTTAACATCCATTTGATAAAGTTTGAAATTCATAAAACAAGACAAAGCAAGTAAAATATAAATGGATTCAAGTCTAGCTACTAGTACATAAGTTTCATCAAAATCAATACATTCTTCTTGATTGTATCCTTGTGCAACTAATCTTGATTTGTTCTTAACAACTTGACCTGATTCATCAAGTTTATTCTTGAATACCCATCTGGTACCAATGACTCAATGATCAGTAGGACATTGTACAAGATTTCAAGCATCATTTCTGACAAATTGATTCAACTCTTCTTGCATTGCAATAGTCCAAAAATCATCTGCACATGCTTCTTTGATATTCTTCGATTCAATGAGTGATATGAAAGCAATTTGTGTCATGTAGTTCAACTTGGATCTAGTCTGAACGTCTTGAGTTATATCTCCAATAACCAAATCAAGTGGATGATTCCTTGCTTCAACATATGTTTTAGGTAACTTAGTAGGAGTCTCATAAATATTAAAAATGTTAGTATCATCAGAAGATATAATAGGATTATCAATAGGAGTATCTATGATATCATCATCATGTGAAGAAGTATTAAAAATAGGCTTAGTCAAAAATTTATCAAATTTAACATACAATGATTCTTCAATAGTAAATGTTTTCTTATTAAAGATTCTATATGCTTTACTTTGAGTAGAATATCCAACAAAAATACCTTCATTGGATCTAGCGTCAAATTTATCTAAATCATCTCTTGTATTTAAAATAAAACATTTATCCAAAAATCTTGAAATAAGAAACTTTTAGAATTCTATTATAAAACAATTCATAAGATATTTTGTTTAAAATAGGTCGAATAAGCACACGATTTAAAACATAACATGCAGTAGCAACAGCTTCAACCCAAAAATATTTTGGTAAATGACTATCCATAAGTATAGTTCTAACACATTCTTGCAAAGTCCTATTCTTTCTCTCCACAACACCATTTTGAGGATATGCTCTAGGAAATGTAAAGTTATGTGTAATACCATACTTATCACAAAAATTTGCAAAAGATTCATTTTCATATTCTCCTTCATGATCACTTCGAATAGTGATTATGTTTAGAGACTTTTGATTTTGAATTCTTTTACAAAAACTTGAAAACTCATTAAAAGTATCATTTTTATTCTTTAGAAAAATTACCCATGAAAAACGTGAATAATGTTGGCCCGGAGGCCTTCCTCTCTAGTTTTAATGATGATTAACTCATGTAGTTATGTTTACTAATAATCTTGTGATTTTAGTTTCAGATCATTAAGCAAGATATTAGTTGGTGATTGCTTCAATAAGAAATGTTTAGAAGCCTTCACTTGGTGATTCCCGAGCCCGAGCGTCAAGATCATACATAGCCATGATCGTTGGATCAAGGTGTTTGGACCAAGTCGACTTGAAGATGAAGATCGTCAAGAAGATTTAGGTATCTTAGAGTTTAGTGTGTATTAGATCCATGTGTAAAGCTTAGAATAGTTGATATGCTCAAGTGCACAACACACACGTTTTATGGTTTTTCGGTTTTTAGTTTAACCGATATTTGTTTTCATGAATAGTTGATCAAAACAAGTTTAATTGGTTTATGTATAGTAGATTAATTCTTTACATGCATGCTTATCTTTTAAACAAACTTATTTTGACTATCCTATTCATGTAGTGAAAAATCCATGTTTGATAAAATACAAGTTTTAGTTTTTGATAAAATTTGCAAGACACAAAAATGATTCAATATGTTTGATATTAGTCTTGAAATTTTTATCACAAGTTTGTGTTTTAATATAAAATGTTAAAACAAGTTTTATGAAATTTTAGAAGAGATAAAAGAATTTCTGAAATATTTTTAAACCTGTTTTTCTGACCCAGAATGTGGCTGACAGGCCAGGTCGGTCGACCGCACGGGTCGACCGCACCAAAGGACGATCGACGTTGCTGTCGACCAACGTGCACAGCCTTGTGCACGTCTGGCAGACACTGGGCCGGCCGACCGGGCGGTCGACCGGACCAGAGAGCTCTGCTCTCTGTATCTGGGCGGTCGGCTGGGCGGTCGACCGGGATTGCCCAACGGTCAGAAATATGACCGTTGGCGGTCGGCCGCAAGCCTGTCAGGCTGTCAGATCAGCCTAACGGCTAGTTTTCTGTTTAGCCTATATAAACCCCAATTCTTTGAGGTTTTGGCTAAGTTTTTTAGAGCAAAATTTTCAAACCTTCTCAAGTGTTTTTAAACAAGTTTTCAAAAGAGTTTTAGTGCTAAAAGGATTCATCTTATTTGTTTTAGGTTTTTGGAAAAATCAAAGGAAATAGAATTTTGGGAGATTTGTATTTGTTCTTCATTTCCATTATCTTCAAGAGTTTTCCCAAGATTATTTCTTTGAGTTTTTGTTTTCCAAACACCTAGTTTTTTCCACACTTGAGCTATCATCTATCCTATTCTATTAGGATCATTATTTGTGGAAAAAGGAATTGTTTGAGGTTGTTGAGCCTCCAAGTTTTAAATCCTCCTTGTATTTGTGTATCCCTCTTTGGTAGAGGTTGATCGGAGTGGTGTTTGGATCCCTTTTCGGTAGAGGTGATTGTGATTGTATTGGCTACGGGCCTTATCCCTCTTCGGTAGAGGTGGATTGTGGTTGTATTGCCTCGTGGCATTGTAAGGTTGAGAGAGGAGTTCAGTGCTCCTTTAGTGGATTAGAAATCCTTCTCGGTGAAGGCGGGGACGTAGAGCTAGGGGCTCGAACCTCGGAACATATCCTTGTGTTTGCATTTGATCCACTTGTCTCTAAACTCTCTCTCTTATATTTGTGCAAAGCATCATTCTTTATTCATATCATTCATATTGCTTGTGTTGCCTTGCATCTTTCATATTGTTGTATATCCATTATATGCTTGGCTTGTTTGTGTGTGCCTCACTTGTACTTAACCACAAGAGCTTCATATAGCACCTCAACCCATATCTAGGGGAATAAAGAGGAGTTAGTCCAGAGCCCTTCACGGAGAATTCGGCTACACTTGTGTGTTGTACTAAGTGTGTTGCAAAATAGTTTTAAGTTTCCGCATTTAACGCATTTAGTTCACTAGATTAGCACTTACACCTATTCACCCCCCCTCTAGGTGTTTTCAATTGGTATCAGAGCCTATGCTCCTGATACTTAGGCTTAACATCCTAGGAGTGAGATCCTTCTTTAGCTAATCTACATTTGCATTTGATTGTTTGCACACATATAGTTTACATCCATGGACTTCATGACCCCACCTATGTTTGACCCTTCCAACATTGTTGTTTGGAAGACTAGGATGTCATTTACCTACAAACCCTAGGTTATAAGGTTTATCTTGCCATTACCAAGGAATCCTTCCTTAGTGATAGCAAGCATATAGGGGCCAATGCACAAGCCCTTGAGGCCATTAGAAGCACACTTCCTAAAGAATATCTTATGCTTACTTCTAACTTTGATTCCGCATTTGCAGTGTGGAATATGTTGACAAGCACCACCACCTCCAAGCTTTAAGTGCCAATTCAACAAGAGGAGGAGTCTAGTGGAGAATCCGACTCACAATGCTACATGATCCAAGAGAATGACTCCCTTGAGGTACAATCGAATCTCAACTAGATATTTTAGATGCTAGTTCTTCATGTGATGATTATGATGCCCATGCCTTAAATGAAGAACTTTCCATTGTTTGCGAAAAATTAATAGAAAAATATAAAGTTTTGAAAAGAAAAGTCTAGGCCTTGAAAAAGAAAATAAAAGTTTGCATTCTAGACTTGACAAGGTTTTGCAAGAGAAGGTTGAGGTCTATAATGAAAGGGATTCATTGAGATCTCAACTAGACCTTGCACTAAAAGAAAATAAAGTTTTAAAATCGAAAAATGATTGTGAAACTCTTTTGAAGAATAATGATGTTTTGTCTTCAAAAGTTGAATTTGTTTTAAGAGATAATGATTCTTTAAAAAGAGAAATTGATTTTATTATAAAAGAGTTAGAAATTTGTTTAAATAAAAATAATTCCTTGAAAATGATATTTCTTCACATGTTTGCCATGCTAGGGTAGTTTCACCTAGATCACCTCTTGCATGCTCCACTTTATCTTCAAGTGTTAAAAATGATATAGATGTTTTGAAGAAAAGTGTTGATTGTTTGGTCTCCACTTTGAGCCAATGTGTTATGGGCCATACACGTTTGGAATCTTTGTTTCGAAAGAAACAAGTTCCATCTTTTCATGCACACCCTCCAAAGCATACACATGCTCCTCACGGACACACTCATCACATGTATGCTCATGTGTACACTTGTACACATTGTGGACTAAGGGCCACCTTGCTAAATTTTGCTATGATAGAATACATAATGTTAATTTAGCAAATAATTTTGTTTGGGTTAGAGAAGGTACTAACCCCCATGGACCCAATAAGATATGGGTACCAAAGACCACCCCTTTTGTTTATGATATAGGTGTGGGCTCTCGCATGACGTGAGAGTAGCCGTACCTTGGAGTGGATACGTTCCGAGCTTCATGGAAATCATTTGGATGCATCACTATCAAGGGAAAGTTTGGTGGAGATGACCACCATGTTTTGGAGACAAGGAGAGTTGCCTTCTAGGTTTTGATAACGATTCCTAACTCTTACTTATTGTTTACATGCTTTCCATTCTATTCATTATAGCATGTTTCATTGTTTATTGATTAGTATGTAAATGCCATGTTTATTAGATCATTGACATGCATGTATAGCCTTTGAGACACCCATATTTAATATGGACTATTAGTTTGTGTTCTCACCAATTGTTTAGCTATCATGTTTATCATAGGTTTAATAACATGTGGATTTACATAATAATCATGTTTATACTTTTCATGTTCATTCATATCTTGTTTTATACTTCATGTGTTGATTACTTGTTTAAATGTTAGTTTTCATTAAAACTTGGTATATACTTGTACATATAATGGGCCACAAATAAATCTATATATGTTTGATCTTGAATGCTTATTTGAACCCATTAGATGTGCTAGTATAAGTCTAGTTTTGATGATCCATGCATTTTAAACTTGTATTCCCATTTTGGTTTTGTTTTAGGTGTATGAGTTTTCATTTCATGTATATGTGTATTTTTGCCAAACTTTAAGATATACATGTATACCCCTTGAGTCATTTGCCTTTCATGCAAATCTATATATATAGACTCATTTGTGTTTAGGGATATGTATGTATACTTTTTGTGCTGACTAATCATACATATACCTTGAAATAAAATTTGTTTTAGTTTATGTTTAACTTCATGTATATGTCCATTTTATCTAAACTATGATTATACATATACATCCTTTTGAGCCACGTGCCTTCATGCATATATCTTTGTGGACTCGTTGTGTTTGGATATGTATGTATATTTTAGTTTGTATAGGACATACATATACCTTGAAGATTAAATAAGTTTTGATGATTTTCATGTTTCAAGGAATATTGAGCTTATTGTCCATGTTTCATGATTATGATCTTCACATTGTATTTGTACACTCACATTTATTGTTTACTCATGTTTTGTTTTCATGAGTCATATTTATGCTTAATTGATTATGAGTGTTGACTATTTTGTGAATTTCATGTTTTCATGAAAAATATTTTGTTTTATTCCTTGCTTGAAGGATTTCGTACTAGTTTTCATATAACTAGTTGCGATATTCTTCATTATGGTAGAGTTTTTCAAACAAACCTTATTTTCATATCTATTTTTGAAAACCCCTACCTTCCACGGGCGGATGGATGGGCGATCATGCTCATGTATGCCTTATATTGAAAATCATTTTAAACTTGAACATGATTGGGTGGTAATTATATGATGTATACACTTGATCATTATTGTTGTTTCAATTGGTATCATTGAAATTCTTTCAATTGGTATCAATTTTGACCTTTCTTGTATACTCATATATATTTGTATGTATGTATGTATGTTTTTCAATTTCAATAGTATCAATTTCGATTGGTATTAAAATTGTTCATACATATATATTTTGTTTATACTAAGATTGAGCTTCAACTTTGTTTCAATTGATTCAATTTTTAATTGGTTTCTTAAACAAGCTTATGCATGTGTTTGTTGGTATTTCATAAAGGGGGAGAAAATTCGATTTTCATATTTCAATTGGTATTTGTATTTCCACTCCCTTGCTTTATGATAGAAAATAGTCATTTCATTTGATATCATATACTTAAAAAGAATAATAATTTCAATTGATATCAAGATGTTTACTTGAATGTTTTAAAATTTGGTATCTCAAAATTTTGTTTTAAAAGATAAATACAAAAGTTTTGATTTATTTTGCCTATATGCAAGGAGAGCTTAACATCTCTTCTACATATAGATTCATGTTGAGTGCATCTTGTATTGAGGAGCTTGACATCTCTTCTTTATGTGATACACGTGTGTAGGGGGAGCTTCACATCTTCTCTTATGCATTACATAGTGTACGTTATGTGAATTAGGGCTTGTCATCCCTCCTTCATGTAATGTATCTATGTAGGGAAGCTTCACATCTTCCTCTTCATGAATGTATATCGCATATACCATTTTGTTGATTGATCTATGTTTACTTTCAATTGGTATCAAGATGCTACTTTGACATATTTTCAATTGGTACCTTAATTGATTGTCACCCCTATTTGGTTTTTATTTTTGTTTTAGACAAAAAGGGGGAGAACATTGTTTTTATTAACCCCTTTGTTGATTCTTTGTTTCGAACAAAAAGGGGGAGAAAAATTTATTGATTTGATTTTGCTTTTACCCTTTTTATTGATGATTGTTTCTTTGTAATAAAAAGGGGGAGAAGATTTTGTTTTGTTTTGATTGTTTACCCCTTTGTTGATGATTGACAAAAGGGGGAGAAAGATTTTGAGTTTGTTTGAGTTTTATATATGCATATTTATGTTTTTATATATGCATATTTATGTTTTGCATATATTAAGTTTAATTTAGTTTAATTTTAATTGGTATCTAGAGCATGTTTTGTTTTTGAACATTTCATTAGTATCTAGAGCCTTTTTATTGTTTATGCATATCTATGCATTCATGTTTAAGAGCCTTCATTGCATATTCATTATGTTTATTTGTTTATGCATGAGTTAAGGGGGAGCTTCTTTGAAGCTTAACTTCAATCCATGCATATATAACTCCATGAGTTTTTGTCATCATCAAAAAGGGGGAGATTGTTGGCCCGGAGGCCTTCCTCTCTAGTTTTGATAATGATTAACTCATGTAGTTATGTTTACTAATAATCTTGTGATTTTAGTTTCAGATCATTAAGCAAGATATTAGTTGGTGATTGCTTCAACAAGAAGTGTTTAGAAGCCTTCACTTGGTGATTCCCGAGCCCGAGCGTCAAGATCATACATAGCCATTCTCGTTGGATCACGATATTTGGACCAAGTCGACTTGAAGATGAAGATCGTCAAGAAGACTTAGGTATCTTAGAGTTTAGTGTGTTTTAGATCCATGTATAAAGTTTAGAATAGTTGATATGCTCAAGTGCACAACACACACGTTTTATGGTTTTTCGGTTTTTAGTTTAACCGATATTTATTTTCATGAATAGTTGATCAAAACAAGTTTAATTGGTTTATGTATAGTAGATTCATTCTATACATGCATGCTTATCTTTTAAACAAACTTATTTTGACTATCCTATTCATGTAGTGAAAAATCCATGTTTGATAAAATACAAGTTTTAGTTTTTGATAAATTTGCAAGACACATGCAAATGATTCAATATGTTTGATATTAGTCTTGAAATTTTTATCACAAGTTTGTGTTTCAATATAAAATGTTAAAACAAGTTTTATGAAATTTTAGAAGAGATAAAAGAATTTCTGAAATATTTTTAAACCTGTTTTTCTGACCCAGAATGTGGCTGACAGGCCAGGTCGGTCGACCGCACGGGTCGACCGCACCAAAGGACGGTCGACCGTTGCGGTCGACCGACGTGCACAGCCTTGTGCACGTCTGGCAGACACTGGGCCGGCCGATCGGGCGGTCGACCGGACCAGAGAGCTCTGCTCTCTGTATCTCGGCGGTCGGCCGGGCGGTCGACCGGGATTGCCCAACGGTCAGAAATATGATCGTTGGCGGTCGCCGCAAGCCTGTCAGGCTGCCAGATCAGCCTAACGGCTAGTTTTCTGTTTGGCCTATATAAACCCCAATTCTTTGAGGTTTTGGCTAAGTTTTTTAGAGCAAAATTTCCAGACATTCTCAAGTGTTTTTAAACAAGTTTTCAAAAGAGTTTTAGTGCTAAAATGATTCATCTTATTTGTTTTAGGTTCTTGGAAAAATCAAAGGAAATAGAATTTTGGGAGATTTGTGTTTGTTCTTCATTTCCATTATCTTCAAGAGTTTTCCCAAGATTATTTCTTTGAATTTTTGTTTTCCAAACACCTAGTTTTTTCCGCACTTGAGCTATCATCTATCCTATTCTATTAGGATCATTGTTTTGTGAAAAAAGGAATTGTTTGAGGTTGTTGAGCCTCCAAGTTGTAAACCCTCCTTATATTTGTGTATCCCTCTTTGGTAGAGGTTGATCGGAGTGGTGTTTGGATCCCTCTTCGGTAGAGGTGATTGTGATTGTATTGGCTACGGGCCTTATCCCTCTTCGGTAGAGGTGGATTGTGGTTGTATTGCCTCGTGGCATTGTAAGGTTGAGAGAGGAGTTTGGTACTCCTTTAGTGGATTAGAAATCCTTCTCGGTGAAGGCGGGGACGTAGAGCTAGGGGCTCGAACCTCGGAACATATTCTTGTGTTTGCGTTTGATCCACTTGTCTCTAAACTCTCTCTCTTATATTTGTGCAAAGCATCATTCTTCATTCATATCATTCATATTGCTTGTGTTGCCTTGCATCTTTCATATTGTTGTATATCCATTATATGCTTGGCTTGTTTGTGTGTGCCTCACTTGTACTTAACCACAAGAGCTTCATATAGCACCTCAACCCATATCTAGGGGAATAAAGAGGAGTTAGTCCAGAGCCCTTCACGGGGAATTCGGCTACACTTGTGTGTTGTACTAAGTGTGTTGCAAAATAGTTTTAAGCTTTCGCATTTAGCGCATTTAGTTCACTAGATTAGCACTTACACCTATTCATCCCCCCCCTCTAGGTGTTTTCAAATAATCATCAACAATAATAAAAACATGCCTATTTTTGTTTAAAGAAGCAACACGAGTAGGATCAAATAAATCCAAATGTAACAATTCTAAAGGTTTATTAGTAGAAACTAAATCTTTAGATTTAAAAGATGATTTAACTTGTTTTCCTAATTGACAAGAATCACAAAAATAATCCTTTTTAAAAGCTATTTTTGGAAGGCCTTTAATTAAATCAAATTTAGAAATTTTAGAAATTGTTTATATTTAAATGACCAAATCTTTTATGCCATAAAAAAATAGTCATTATTAGAAGCAAGTAAACATAAGTTATCATTTGATGATATACAAGTTATTGATAACTCATAAATATTATTGTTACGAGAACCTTTAAACAGAATATCTTTCATGTTGGTATCATATATAAGACATGCATTTTTTTCAAAAACAATTTTATAACCCTTATCATATAACTGACTAATACGTAATAGATTGTGTATTAAACCTCTTACCAAAAGAACATTTTCAATAAGGGGTTTCGAAATGTTACCAACCATGCCAATGCCAATAACCTTTCCTTTGTTATTGTCTCCAAATATTACTGTACCTCCCTTTTTGATTTGAACGGAGGCAGTAGTTGAATGTGACCGGTCATGTGTTTGGAACAACCACTATCAAGTATCCACTTTTCTTTATAAGGTATCTATAAGATAAAACATTTTGTATGGTACACATCATGATAGGGTCCAAAAAAGATTAGCGTTTAGGAACCCAAATTCAATTTGAATTTGGTTTTCATTTGTTAGTATAAACATAATTACAAGAATTACATACATGTTGTATATATGATGCAATATAAGCATTTTTATCCACATTATTTAGATTTTTAGGAATTCATATATATTTGTTCCTAATTCTTTTAGAAATAATATCAGTATTTCTTTTCACAAAAGAATTATATGGATTATGATTTTTCTTTTTTTATAAAAATGTGTAGATTTTACAAAATTATTTTTTGAAAATCCAAGACCAACATGTGTAGGTTTGTCAATCTTATCTTTTGAAAATCTAATACCAAAATGATTATTTGACATCTTTTGATAAGACAATAAATCATTTAAAATTTCTTTTCCTTTATTAAATTTTCTCACATTTTTCAAAATTTCTTCATACTTTATTTTGAAACTAGTCATTTCTTTATCTAAAATGGTAATTCTAGAATTTAAAGAAATAGTTTTCTTTTTTAAGTTCAGAATTCTCTTTTAAGAAATTCTCATTATCCATTTTTAAAGATGAAATAACCTTTTCAAAGTCAGATTTTTGAGAATCTAATGAAGATATTTGAGAAACATAAATTGAATTTTCTTTGATAAGTTTGTCATTTTCTTTTGTTAAAACTTTAATTTTAATCTTTTCATTTTTGAAATCATCATAAAGTTCATTAAATGCTTCTAATAATTCGGCATAGTCTTGTACCTCATCTTCTTGAGCCATGGAGTAGATATTGGCAGTTTCAGTGGCTTCTTCATCAGAGGAAGATGAATCGTTGTCATCCCAAGTTGCTTGGAAGGTTTTCTTCTTTTTGTTGAACTTATTAAAATTCTTGAAATTTTCTTTAGAGTTCATTAATGGGCAATCCTTCTTTATGTGGCATGATTTGTTACACTTTAAACAAATAGGATTATCAGTAATATCTTTTTTCTTTTTAAACTTATCTTGTTTTAAGAACTTTTTAAATTTTCTTGAGAGTATTATCATCTCCTCTTCATCTTCATCTAAATTGTCCATATCTGAGGATGTATGGAAGGCAAATACTTTCTTCTTGGATTGAAGTTGTTGTTCATCCTTTTTTCTATCTTCAAGCTGCACTTCATATGCCATTAAATTACCAATAAAGTTTTCTAATGACATTGTTGAGAGATCATTCACTTCTTCTATTGCAGTAGTTTTCTTCTCCCAATCTGACGTGAGTGCACGAAGGATCTTTCTGACTTTTTCAACTTGAGTGTATTTCTTTCCAAGGGCTACTAAGGAATTTGTAATGTCGGTGAGCCTTGTAACCATTTCTGCAATGGTTTCATTCTCCTTCATTTTGAAGAGTTCAAATCTATGAACAAGAACAGAAAATTTAGATTCTTTAACCTTATTTGTACCTTCATGTGTTACCCGTAAGATCTACCATATTTGATTTGCAGATCTGGCCGTTGACACGCGATTGAATTCTTCTTTGTTCAAGGCACAGTAAAGCGCGTTCATTGCTTTAACATCAAGGTTGACAGACTTCTTTTGTTCTTCACTCCAAGCATCATAATTGGTTGTAGGTTTGGAGTATGGTGCTTTCACTATGTTCCATAGTTCTTAGTTGAGGGATTGCAAGTAAATCTTCATTCTACACTTCCAGTAGTTGTAGTTTGATCCATCAAATAATGGTGGACATTGTGTAGCATGTCCTTTTTTGAATTGTGATGAAGGAAACTCTGTTGCCATCCTTGCTCTGATACCAAGTGTAGGATTTATAAATAAAGCAACACAAATACTAGAGGGGCGTGAATAGTGTTTATAAACTTTTTAAAAATAAACTACTTGCGGGAAAGTAAATGTACAAAAAAAATCTCAAAAAATGCAAACGCAAACACAAGAGATTTTATCCCGGTTCGGTCCTTGTGACCTACGTCCAGTCCCCAAGCAACCCGCTTGATATTTTCCTTATCCTGATTTTGGGGTGTGATTTTGATACACCCCAAAATCAACTCCTTATACACCACTTGACATAACAGCCTTTGTCAAATCTGTACAACTCTTCTCAATACCAAGAAGTCAACAACTCTTTGAATGAATACAATGAATCCTATAAGCCTTAAATCTGTACGTAATTGTGAATAAGGTCTCTTATAGGAAGACTCTCAGAATTCTTCACAATAGGATTGGAATTGTGTGAAGAACAGAAAGTAAAAGCAAGTTTTTAGAAGAACAGAATTTTTGAACAGTTTTGGGCAGAAAACTTGTGTTTTGAATTGGTGAGTTCATCCTAGGACAACATCCCTATTTATAGGTAAAATCAATGGTCAGTTAGGGAAGTTATCAACTCAAAGTTGAAATTTAGAACGTTGGATAAAACACCAGAAATCAATAACTGTTTAACAGTCAGAAGCTACTGTTAGTTGACTAGGGTCTGTAGGGTAGTCGACTAGAAGAACAATTTTTGCCTAAGTTAGTCGACTAGTCAAGGAAGCAAGTCGACTATATCAAGGCTAATACAGATGATAAGTTTCTGAAAACTATAATAAGTCGACCTGCAGAAAGGGGTAGTCGACTATAACTTGAATTAGTCGACTAGCATTGTAGGTAAGTCGACTAATACTGCTAACAGACAACAAACAGAGAACTGGTATATTTTTTGTGGAAGGACTTAGTCGAATATAGAAAGGATCAAGTCGACTAGAAGATAAGTTAGTCGACTAGACTAGGGTATAAGTCGACTATATAACTATATTGTGTGTGTGATCAAGGCTTTTAACAAAAATTTTAAAAATACACAAAATAGTCAAAGTCTTTGTATGAGCTTGAGCAACCAGAACTCAGTATAAACTCTTGAGATAGAGCTCCAATGAATCTGTATCACTTTTGTTATTCATCATCAAAATCTATCAAACTGAAAATTTCAACCATAACAAATAGGTTAAATATGTAATAATAAGATCTAAATTGTAAATATTCTAAATTATCAGGGGGTTTGTAATGCCCGATCCCGCAGGTACGGAGACATTACTGCGACGTATATATGCAGGTTGAAAATACCCTTACATATATATGCTAAGCATCAGTACAAGTAAGAATCAGAGGACGAAAGTACGTGGTGCATTATACATTTCAACATATGAGTACAATTACAAAGTTATTACAGAATGTGACACAATATTATAAGAATATTACAACACTGATAGGCGCAAATGCGAGAATCAAAGAGATATACAAGTATGAATAGTACAAAAGATACTCACAAGTTACAAAAAGAAAAACTCGAGAGCCTAGCAGGGGGCCTGGAAGAAAAGGGCCTTGGACTGGTCTACCGCTGATTCCCGATGCTACCGCTGCGCCACTTCGATCAACAGGAAGTCTGTCCAAGCTCCTAGATTTGAACATGCAGGTTCAGGGGAGTCAGAAACTCCTCAGGAGTGGTATGATGAAATGTCAAGTGATGTGCAAGGACAAGCACACGTGTATCAATAAATTCGAATCAAAATAATGCGTTGAAAACCGTGTCGTGAGCATATACATCTGACCATGAATGAGGCATCAAGTGAAGAGATGTACATAAGCAAAAAATCAGTTGTACAGGCTCAGTAGATAAATTCATGAGATTGATACCTCGAGGGGATAATCCAAACATGAAAATCTCATCTATATACCATATACCTCATGTCTCCATCGTCTGAGTACACACAACTCGAGCTGTCCACAATAACAGCATAAGAGAACAGTATGAATTAGCAAGTAGCAGTGATTATATGGTAACTAAAGAATCCGTATAAAGTCAAGAGTAAGCAAATCAGGAGGTTAAGTACAGTAGTACAAGTGTACTGTCAAGCAAGAGACAAACTGTCTACAATATGATAACAGCAAGATATCTGTGGAGTAGTACGCAGGTGCTAAACCAGGAGAGAGATATAAATAGAATAAAAATAATAATAAAAACAAAACTGAAAATTCGAATTAAAATCTGATGAAAGCAATTATGGCAAAACTAGCGGTACAACCTAGATATGGCTTCATCAGATAAGTACGTCGAAGAAATAATCCAAATAAGGAAACCCTCATCTATATACCATATACCTCACATTATAGCAATCTGAATGTATACAACTCGAATTGCAAAATATCACAATGAATTATTAATTAGTATCTTATTATTATTATCTTTCATCCGACTCATATATCTAAGCATGTGTACAGGCATACGTTTCATCCTACATACATCAATATATGAGCAAGTCGAGGTTGTTATTGGAAACTGATGATGAAATCAACAGGTTATGTTTATAGTGGGTCCTATACATGCGCGGGACCACAACCCAGGGTGTTCTGTTGCTGGTGTACGGAACATGCCACAAGGCCTACAGGAGGAGGGTCTTATATGATGCCCATGCAGGAATGTAACAGGAGGTAGGGAGCCAGTGCTCCCCTCGATCACCTGGAGGCTCTCAGATAGAACCTAAAATTTTAGTTGCACAACATAATTAATGCCACTGTAAATATATTTATCACTTGAAGTCTATCTGTTTTCCCTTACTAGATGTAATTTGTCCTTTTTAGAGTTTATTATTTAATTATCAATTTACGAGAATAACAAGAGCAGGTCAGGTTCAAGAATTCAGGAATACATGAGCACTAGGGATACAAGTCACTGTATATAGTACAAGATGCAGTTACGAAATTCTTGTAATATGATAATCACAAGTCAAGTGTTAAGCATGGCAAGTGATAACAAGTAGGTGACAAGTAATAATATGTAGGTGTCAGGTGATAGCATGCAAAGTAATAAGAACAGTAAATATCACTATCATATATCATAATACAAGAAATAGTATCGATACAGGGGATCAGTATGAATACAGAAAAACGGTACAGATACAGGAGCTCGGTAAGAATACAGGAAAATGATAAGTTTTGAAAAATAGTATAAGTAAAATTTCAAACTCTTCACAACCATCAATAAAAGAATAATATTTGAATTATCAAGCGGGCAAGCGAACATCCAAGGGAAGCTAAGCAGTGCTGGAGCAAAGCTAACTTATAGTACTAGACGCTATCAGGCGTGGTTATCGCTCGTGGCACGACTAAACGCACACGATGGAGCGAGCGTATGAATGTTATTCTACCGCGTGTGGTAAAGCCGCGCTTACGGTGTAACTACGCTCGAATAGAGTTAGCTGCAAAGTGCGGACCTAGGTCTGCCTACCAGGCATAGCATATAGAAAATCCAAAGAACTTTAAATACCTCAAAGAGGTTAAACCCGAAGGTTATAGTAAAAACCACGAAGTGGTTAAGCCCGGAGGCTGAGCCAGTACCTATAAAAGATGTTGAACCAAATAACACATGCAAGCAAGAGAACCGACAAGCAGTTAAGCCCGGAGGCTGAGCCAGTACCTACAAAAGATGTTGAACCAAATAACACATGCAAGCAAGAGAACCGACAAGCAAATATGTGTATAGCTAGACTGTACCTGACTAGGTTATGCAATTAAGCTCGGTTCGCAGACACACAGTATAACTATTAAAACCCAGGGGTTTAAGCCAAGCATGAGCGTAGTAAGTCGTGTATGATGAGGTATCCAATTGGCTACTTACACAGTTACACAGCTTAGCTAGGTTCTCGACAAAGCTAGAAAATCTAGGGGTTTAAGCCCAAAAGTTGATATAGAACCGCAAAGCGGTTAAGCCCGGAGGCTAATGACCACGAAGGGTCGGCCATGCATTATAATAGAGCAGATGTCATAACATATATATGAACAGGTGTAGAACTACACTATTACACACATTTATCACATCGATACAGATACATATCCATAGAATACGCGGACACACCCATACCGATACAAACACAATCCTGGTACAAATTTACATGTCCACTATATAGATATAAATCCACCGATACAAATACAATCTTGACATCGTGAGGTCCCCGAAGTCCAGAATTCCAGTACGACATGCGCATACGCATTCAAATATGAAATATATATAATAAATATATAGAGAGAGAAAAGAGAGATAGAGAGAGTGAGAGAGAGACAAAGAGAGATGGAGTAAGTGAAAGAGAGATAGAGAGAGAAAAGAAAGAGAGAGTTAGAGAGTGGGATGGAGAAGGAACGAGAGTGAGAGTGTGAGACTGAGAGAGAGTGGGAGAGGAAATAGTAGAGAAAGAGAGGGGGAGAGAGAACAGAGAAAGGGAGAAGAATAGCACAGAGAAGAGAGGAGGAGAAGAAAGAAAAAGAAAAGAAAGAAGGACAGAAAAGAAGAAAGAAGAAAAAAGGGAGAAGGAGAAGGACAGAGAGAAAGAGGGGAATGGCCGGCCATGGATGGCCGGCAACCTGGCTGGCGGCGTTGGCTGGCCGTGGGCGGTGGCGCCGCTGGGCCAGAGGAGGACGGTGGTCTGGACCCAAGGGAGAGGAGGAGGAGGAGAGTGCAACCCTAGTTGAAGGTGGGGGTTTTGGGGATTGTTGAAGCGAGGTTTCAGAAGCCCAAGAACGGTTAGGATAAAAGAGCTCACCGGGGGAGAGCAAATGCCGGAGGTGATGGTTGGAGAGGTGGTGTATGCGGTGGTGGATAGGGTGGAGAAGATGGTGGAAATGGGTGTAGGTAGATGGTGAAGGTGGAGATAATATGAAGTGATGATGGGGATGGAGTGTATGGAGGAGAGTGGGAGAGGGAGGATGTGGTGGTGGTCGGAGTGGGTGAAGTCGCCGGAGGCTCGCCAGCGCTAGAGTTGGGGGACGTGGGTGCGTTGGGTTGGAGCAGAAAGAAGTAGAAGTTTGAAGAAAAATGGAAAAAAGAAAAGAAAAGAAAAGGGAGAGAGGGTATATATATGCATTCAAGTGTGTGGGGGAGTTGTAAATGATGTCCGCCTTTCTCTGAAATAAGATCCGCGTCTCTCAGTGAGACCCGAGTCTCACAAATGAGACCGGCGTCTGGGCTGAGACCCATGTGGGTGAGGGTGGCGTTTGACATAGGAGAAAAGAGTGCGAGAGTTGATATTTTGGGGGATTTAAAATGAGAGTTGCATCTCAATAGAACCAGACCCACGTTTGATTAAAAATAGCCCAGATGCGGAGATGAAGTCTGCATTGGGGCTAAACGCTAAGATCCGCGTTTGAAAGAGGAGAGAGAGAAAGTGGTTGGGGGATATTTTGGGGAAAATTGTGTGGTGGAGAAAGTTTGAAGAAGGAAAGGAAAGGAAAAAGGAAAGGAAAATAATGAGTGGAGGAGAAAATTGAAAAATAGAAAATATAAAAGAAAAATATCTGGATAAAACTCCGTAATTTAGGAAAACACTGAAAACACCAGAAAGCCAGAAAAATGAAGTTACTCAGAAAGGTATCCAAAAATTCTAGAAAATAGAGAATATAATTTTAAGATACATGATGAAATTAGTTTCAAGAAATTCAATCCCGTTTTCAAACTACCGGTGATACCGGTCGACATCAAATTCGATCGAGTTTTGATAAATTCAGAAAAAATCTCAAAAATGCGTTAAATAGAAAATATGATTTTAAGAAATAATATGAAAGCAGATTTCAGAAATTCAACCATTTATGAATTAAAAATCTTGGAATCGACCAACAATACTGGTCGACATCGATTTCGAAGATTTGCAATTTAATTCAGAAAATTCACGAAAAATCTGAAATATTATAAACAATGTTTGAAACTGAAACTGATCAAATTTGACTATCAGAAAGGTTAAATCAATCAATACACTGGGATCGGGTTCTTAGTTGAGACTCGGGTTGATTCTGAATCTAAGAATCTGGATCAAATACCAAATGATGATATAAATAATCATAAAACAAAATTAAATATGGGGGAAATCAAAAGAATGCAATTGAAAAATTAGAATATGTATCTAAGTACGTATTTCGGGAATGGGGTGTTACAGGGATTTATAAAATATTACCTTTCCCAGAATTTAGAAGCGGGTTTGGGTTGCTAACGGGTCGAGTTTGGATCTAAAAACCAAAACCTAATAGTTTAAGAGATTGGGTTAATGGATTTACGGGTTTTAGTTAATAGGTGTAGGTTAATGGGTTTGGCTTGATGGGTTTAGATCCACACAGAGAGAGAAAGAGAGAAAGAGAAAAAGAGAGGAAGGGAGATGAGGGACCGACCAGCCAAGGTGGCCGACGGCCTGGCCGGAGATGGCCGAGGCCTGGTGGCGGCCCTGACAGAGGTGGAAAGGGGGTAAGAGGTGAGAAGAAAAGAAGGAGATGGTGAAGATGAGGATTTTGGAGAATTTTGATGGTGATGGAAGATGGAGGTTCGAGGAATTGGGTGGTGATGATATTGAAGAAGATAGAGGTGATTGTGGGAGTGGTGGATGTGATGGTGGTGTTTGTGGGTAGTGGTGATTTGGTGGAGTAAAATGGTGATGGGTTTAATTGAAGGTGAAAGAGGAGAAGGAATAAAGAGATGGAGAAGTGGTGGAAGGAGAAGTGGTGGAGAGTGGTGGTTATGGTGGCTTGCCGGTGTTGGGTTGTCAGAGTTGGGAGGGCCGCCATGGTTAGCCAGCGGCATGGGGGTGGCTGATGAGGAGGTCGGCTGTGAAAAGGAGAGAGGGGAGGGAAGAAATTAAAGGGGGATTACTTGGAGTGATTAAGTAAGAGAGATTAAAGAGTGTAAGAGATAGATTAGAGAGTGTTAGAGAAAGTAATTTTATATGAGAGAGAAATAGGTCGGGGGAGGAAAGTCGATGGAATGAGGTCGGCGGAGGCTAGCTAGGGAAGAAAGAAAAAGATTAGGGGGAAGAAATTGATTTAATATTATTTAATTGGGTCAGATTTTGACTAGCTCCGAATGGTTCTCAAGAATTCTATAAAATAGAGAATATTATCCTGAGAAATAATGTGAAATCAGTTTTAAGAAATTTAGCTTAATTTACAAGTTAAAAATCTTGAAATGTATCACCAATATTGGCGACACCGGTTCAGCCGAATTTTTGATTAATTCAGAAAAATCCCAAAAATATGCTAAACTAGAAAATATAATTTTAAAGAACAATATGAAAGTTGATCCCAGAAACTCAATTCAGTTTGTGAATTAAAAATTCTAGAGCTGATTGTAGGTATCAGTCGGCACCGAATTCAAAGATTTTTCAAAATAAGTCAGAAAAAATTTAGAAAATTCTGAAAAGTCCAAAATATTAGGAAATAATATCTAGAATTGAAACCGGATCAGTCTGACTACCAGAAAGGTCAAATCAAATTTGTATGTCGTATCGAGTGTTGATACTGAGACACGTGCATCCGGCGCCGGGGGTTACAAATACACTGCTGGATTTAATCTTTTTTGAAACATAGGCCATGGTCTAATGCAAGCGAGATTTGAACCCCATATTTTTTGTTTACTACAAAGAGACTTTACCACTGTACTATAATGATACTTAACTTGTTAGATTAATAATCTAATTTGTCTTTAGCAAAAGACTGCTCCCGTGTTAGGTTGGGTAGGTTTTGAACCACTTACTCGAACCCATTCTTTCAAGGACTTTTCTAAGGGCCAAGAAACTCGGATAATCCATAGGCCTCCAAAACTCGAACCCATTCCTAGCAAGTTTGGGCGAGTTGCAGGTTTGTGTCGTGTTTCAGTAGAGCGTCGATTATAGACGGGTTACAGGTTTAACTGGTGTATAATTTAATGACTCCCAGCTGAGCCAACAATTATGGAAAACCAAAGAAAAAGATCCTACGATGTTTATTGATATCTACATTTTCAGTACGAAGTATAAACTTACAACTATAAGAACTCCAAAAACTTACAATTTATAAGTTAAATCCTGCAACTCATGTTAACTTAAAAACTGATAAAAGTTCGATAAGGTTAAAACACTTTATCATTTGCCACATAACTAATCACATCTTGCGGTAACACGTTATAAACCAAATAACATTATATATATATATTTTTTGCTTGTCAGAAGACTTACCTGCAACATTACCCGGTTGAGTCCATCTGAAGTCAAATGCAGAACCTTCGAACACATGAGGGAGGGGTGATGCCACTCAGCCAAAGGTGTTGGGCAAATAAACGTTACATAATAACATAATATAAATAATAACATATAACATGTCGGGCGATTTTGGGCTGGTAGGAGTGGAGAACAGATATTGCCACATAAAGAAATGATAAAGGCACCCACAAAAAATTACAAGTGTGCCATTATTTTTTTTGGACACAACTACCATCATGAAAAAATTTAAAATGCCCTTCTCTCTCTTCTTCCTTCTCTTTCTTCTTTCCCGGGGAACGGCGGGGAGCCCTCGCTGACGCTTCCCTCTCCTTCGTCGCTCCCCTCCCTCCTCCCGCCCTCCCCCCATTTGGTGGGTGTCTCTCCCCCTCGCCTCCCTCCCCGCCGACCCCCCGCCTGCCTCCCCCCCACCCCACCTCCCCCTCCCGCTCCGCTCACCCGCCTCCCCCTCACCCGCCCTCCCCCTTGATCTCCCTTACCTCCATCTTTATTTGGCCGGACGCGACCGAACAGAGATAGGGGGGTGGGAGTGGGAGGGGAAATCGGGAAGGGGGAGGGGGGAGGTCAGGGGGCGTCGGGGGAGGGGAGGAGGGCAGTACGAGAAGGGAGAGGAAGGAGGGGAGGTCATCGGGTGGGGGGGGGGGAGGCTGAGTGCGGTTCACGCGAAGGGGGAGAGAGAAGGAGAAGAAGGGTATTTTTGACATTTTTGAATTTTGAGGGCGCCTTAAAAAAAATAGGTGGGTATCAGGATCTGGTGGGTGCCTTTATTAGTTATGTGGATGGCAATATCCGCCCACGCACGAGTGCAAGTCCTATTCTAATTTCTCATTGACCCAGATCTCAACCAGGCCAGCCCAGGACGACCAGGTCCGGCCCAGGGCGAGACAAGAACAAACAGGAGCCCATCGTTGGAATCTTGGATGGTGAGTTAGCTGCCGCCTGTTCTCCTCGCCTTCTGTCTGATCTCCTTTCTTCCTCTCTCATATTTTTTTTTCCCTTTTTTTTTCTTTTAAGCAATACATATAAATTATATATAAACGCATACTTTTCTCCTCTCACTAAAGAAAGTCTCAAACCAAGAAGAAGCCCAGCAGCAGCAGCAGCGGCGGCGAAGTTATTGTCGATGAGAAGTGGGGAAAAGATTATTTGGGTAGTCTTCTAATTTGGTATTTCATTAAACCCTCTCTTCAAAATCTTCTTTTGATCGTTTTTGACTTAATCTGCCCTTTTCATCGCTTTTCTCATGCAATTAATGTGCTAAAACCCAATCTAGGCGGAGTAATTCGGATCTGGAGGTTGCGTTGGGTGTTTGATTCTGTTCAAGATGATTGATTTTTCAATTTTTTGGGTTTATTTTGGTAGATACATTCGATTTACTCATTTGATTCTATTGTTCTTCTTAATCTTAAAATGTCAAAGTTGTTAAGTTAATGCTTTAAACCCACAAGTTGTATGAAATGGCCTTAAAAAGTCATAGAAAGATGTGGTGGTCAGTTTTCAACTTCCTTGAGATCAAGTCACATGTCCATCTAGCACCAAACAGACGCACGATACTTGGCAGCTTTCAGAACCTCTGACCGGGAGTCCTCATTCAATTCAAACTCTGAACGGTTCATGTAGGTAGAAGAAAGAGATAAAATCAGTTATGAGTATCTCTATCTCTAAGACAAATCTCCATTTGAACTTAGCAGTTACCAATCGGGAATGGATTATCCACATCTACAGTTGGACGTAGACAACCAGATAAAGATGAACTCTTACTTAACAAATTCAAATTAGGATGTTTATCTCTAGCCGCCTTTGAGATAAGCAGTTAAATATTTAAACAGAGCTGAACTCTGCAGCCTTATCCAACAGACACTATCTGTATAAATATGAAATCCCTTCCAACGAGAAAGAGGACGATCAATTGAACCTAGAAACTCTAGCATAGCAGAAGATCACCATTGTAATCACCATCATTATAGTAGAATCTCTCTCCTTTTCTTTGTGGTTTTTCCTTTCGGGTTTCCACGTAAGTCTTTATGTTTGTGCTGAATTTCCTATGATTGGCTTTTCTCATCTCTACAAATTTGGTGCGTGAATTAATTCCTTAGAAAATTACCCCATTGCATTTGGTGCTTCCGTTGAGAGTCTTGAGACCAAACTCTTGAGATCTCCCATCCAATACCTTAATCCCTCCACAAAATACCCTTTGCACGTCAATCATTGCGCATAAGAATGTGACTCGTCATGACACCGATGCTCCTAGCGAAATCGTTCCTTTGGTCCTTTCCTGGAGGTGACTCGTCCAGATAGTGATCGACCTGTGACGACGGTTGGACAAACAGTGAACCAAGGCCGACCGCGAGCGAGAACTAGTCGCCATCAATCATAATACCGCAGAACGCGAGTGTAGACTGTCCAAAAATCACTGAGGACAAGTTATCAGAAAGCAAAGACGCAAGGTTAACCATAGCCACACGCGCTGCACCAAGACGCGAAGGTTGAAACCCGCGTCTTAACATTACTATAATAACCAAGACGCAGAGCTTGAAAGCCGCGTCTCAGCATCACTGTAGTACCAGGACGCAAGAGTCGAAACTCGCGTTTTTGCTTCCCTACAATGGTCAAGACGCAGAGCCAGAAGCCCGCGTCTCACATGAAGTTTAACGCAGAACTTGAAGTTCGCGTTTCTCAAGTGTTACCTCAACGGCAAAACGCGAGGCTCAAAGCCTGCATCTCGGTTATAACTGCCCTCATTACTGGGTCAATTACTGCCCACGTAATGAGGGAGTTAACCCCCATTATAGAGGGTTTTTAGGGGACGATTTTACCTTCTGAAACCCCTATAAATAGCTCAGTTCGCTATTGAAGAGGGATCGGAAGTTGTTGGTCGATTTTGAAGGATCTTGATCAGAGCTTCTAGCTGAGAAATACTTAAGAGTTCAACTCTTCTAACAACTCGCTGAGTATAAGTTTGTTTTTTTCCTCAAATCTCTTTGAGATTTTATTGGACAGGAGTTGTGCTACTTCGTTCATAATCTGAAGAGATGATTCCCAGAGTACTGTAACGTTCACCCAGTCAACGGAAAACAAGATTCACTTTCCACCGTCACATCAAGAACCCAGCATTAAGTAAAGAGAAGATTTGAGTTTGAATATCTTCTCTCTTGTAATCGGAAGTTTTGATTGTTGTTGTAACTTTCTTTACAATCAAATAAAGAATTTACACGCGCTTTCAAATTTTCCCTATCAAACAAGAGATGGGGACTCTGCTAGGGATTACTTTCTTTACTGATGAACAAGTCGTGACGTCACCTACACGGGAAAGGTAGTTGAATCGCTTGTCGTGGAATTCGACTAGGAAAAGTATGAAGAGTTTCTCTCTTCCGGCTCCAAGAGTCCGAGGGCCCGGCAGTGCCGCAAAGTCTCCTCAGAGGTTCGCTTTCGGGTCCCTTCAGAGGCTTCCCCAAATACGGTTTGTGCAGAGAACTTCGTGGCCGGACGTATCACACGTAAGGCTCGCGTCAACGTCTCCCACGAGACCCACAAGGTCAACGTTGTTGACGTTCAGCCCGCTCACGCCCGTTCTCTTCCTTAGCCCCAGGTTACCACAGGTTCCCAACAACCCGTACGGCGTAATCGGAACGCTGAACGTCGACAGAGGCGACGCGCATCAACTACAGACGTAAGAAGCTGGAACAACTATCTGTCCAGCAGATACAGAACGCGAGGCTCAGGCCCGCGTCTCTTCTGAGTTACATCAAACGCGCGAAATCCGCGTTTGGAGACTTAAACGCGAAGCTCAAAAGGTTTGCGTTTCTGAGGCTTCACTTCCTAAACACGACGTTCAATGGCGCGAGGTCCATGCCTCTCCCCAGAGACACGAAACCCGCGTCTCTACAGCTAAACACGGGACTTAGAAGGTCCGCGTTTCTCAAGTATCGCTAGCCAAATGCAACGATCAGCAGCACGAGGTCCGCGTCTCTTCTCAGCAGAGGCGCGAGACCTGTGTTTTAAAGCCAAAACGCGATAGCCACGTCTGTTTTACAGAACGTGAGCTCCGCATCTCAAAACCCTGCGTATCAGATTCGCGACGCAAAAATGGCTCTCAAAAGCTGAAAAGCCCTCAAAAACCCGAGGCTAATCTCTTTGATCCCCCTCCGACAGATTTAAGAGATTACTTGATAAAGAAAAGGAGTGCTAATCAGATCGCTCTATCCTGTTGCTGTGAACGGTTCATCACAGCAATGCTCTCTGAATGTGGCTGCAACTCACAGGCGAGCAAGTAGTCGGTATTCAGACGATTAACTTCAACCTCCCGATCAGTCAAAAGGCGTCGGTCCCACAGAAAGGGAACCTTCTCTGACATGGAATACTCCGAAGTCACTGCAAACATGGAAGGTCCAAGCACTACGCCAAGCAGAAGTAGGGAAAACAACCGGCAGTCAGCTCTGACGAGTCTGATACAGAACCAGAAGGAGTATACTAGCATACTCGCACTCGGACTGGTGCGGTAGCCCCGGTTGACTACAGTGCCCTAGCCCGGGGCATTGAAGTAAATCACACTCTGCCATCGCAGAGTCGCAGACCTCAAACTCTTCTGTAGAAAAGGAAGCCTTTGCATATATGGCAAACACTCCTGAGGAAACGACTAGGCGTCTAGAACAGTAAGCCCAGGTTCAGAGGGAACAATTCGATATGATTCGCGCCAAATAAGAATCTATTGATACCCTCAAGTAGATACTTGCATAATTGCTTGAAGACAAGAAGAGGTCGAATGACAAAACTTTTTCTAAGAAGTTTAAAGGCAAGCAGAAGGAAGGGAAAAGCTCATCTTCTGTACACATAGAAGAGGAGAAACAGTCCAATTCCGAGTCATCTAAATCCTCATCTAAATACGGAGGCAATCCAGAGAATGAGGGTACTTATTCTAAAAGAATGAATCAATTGGAGCAGCGTCTGGAAGCTCTTACAAATCGAAAAGGCCTCGAAGAAGCAGGAGTGATCCGGCTATACCTGGCAGAATGGGATCTTGTTCCATATCCTCCTAAGTTCAAAGCTCCGACTCTACAGGCCTTTGACGGCAAAGGGTTACCGAACCTACACATCTACTACTTCAAGTCTCAAACAGGGAATATAGTAGATAACGATGCCATACTGGCACGTTTGTTCATCGATACTCTGAAGGGACTCGCATTCGAATGGTTCATGAAACTCCCTGAAGACTCCATAAAAAACTGGGGTGATTTGGAGAAGCTCTTCCTTACACGCTTCTTCGAAGACGATTCAGAAGTTACCATGCCAACTCTCCTGGCAACAAAGCAACGAAAAGGAGAGTTAGTCAAAACATTTGTGGAAAGATTTCGGAATATGACGCTCCGATGTCCTAACGGTATGACCCAGGCCACCCTGGTGAAAACATGCCGCCAGAACTTGCAAACTTCACTCCTAGTCCAGATAGGAGTTGCCGAAAGCCGTACCTGTAAGCAATTGGTCCAGGAAGGTTAACAAGCTGAAGAAATTGTCGCCAGGGTTAGGGCAGAAGAAAATAAGCCCAGACCCGAAAAGTCGACAAGGCGCGCGCCAGAAGTGTCTTTCCAATCAAAAAGGAAGGACACATTAGTGACAGAGTCGAAATCTCCCGTTAAACCTCAACCAACCAGAGGGGGTGGTTCTTCAAGTCAACAACGCGCCAACAGGCAGTTTTCCTTCAAAGACGAGCACGTCGATTCGTTGTTCAAGCTACTCAACAAGAGCAACAGATTAAACCTTCCTGAAGTTAGACGTCCTGAGGAGGTCGGTAAGACCGACAATCCCAACTATTGCATGTATCATAGAATGTTGGGGCCCCACCAAGAACTATTATATCTTCAAAGATATTCTTCAAACTCTTATCGATGCAGAGTGCTAAAGCTCCGTCCAGAATAGAAGAAAGTGACGGCTAACATGACGTCATTTCTTCAGTTCAGAAACCAGCCTCCAACACCAGTCGGAGTAGTTCCCATCCCGAAAGGGGAACTAAGGATGATCAATACAGACCTGCATCACCAGCAAGAGAAGGGTCTTGTACCTTTCCCCACATTTCAGGGAGAAATTATGTGGGTTCATCCCGACCTTGTGGATGGCCAACAGTGGACTACTGTTACCAACAAGAAGTCCAAAGGCAGAGCAAGAGCTTCGCCCTGTAATGTGGTGTGTGCCTCTTCTCGGGAAGCAGAGACTGATGTCCCCTCACTAACCGACTCAGAGGAGGAGACAATCGTCCTTGCCACAGAGCTGAATGCACCACTCATGGCCGAAACTCGTTCAGGACAGTTGTACATAAAGAAGTATGACGAGTTAGTGGCAAATCGCCTGGACCTACTGCAGAACCAACCAAGCCCTCTGTGAAGCAACCTGTGGAGAAGTAGAAAGAGCTTCGATATTCCAAAGCTCTCCGAAGGACAAAACAGAAGGAATTTAGTATCTTATCGCTTTGATGTGTTGGCTCAACTGGTCAACATCCCAGCCAAAATCACCCTTTACGAGCTCCTAAGACTGTCAAAGTCAACAAAAGAAGCTCTGAGAGAAGCTCTAGCCGACGCTGAGGTCTCATGACCCAGATCCTAGCCGAGCCACAGGAGGAAAATAAGGAAGACTGTCTCCATACCTCTCAAAATATCCCCTACATAACCTTCACGCCAGACGACATGCAGGTCAAGGGGAAAGATGATAGGCCCCTATACTTTACAGGGTACATTGGATCGTCTGAAGTGAGCCGCATTCAGGTAGATGCAGGATCCGCATTGAGCATTATGCCTCGCCGGGTCATGCAGCACTTAGGGATCCCGACCCACTGATTGAGCGCCACCCAAACTGCCATCTATGGTTTCAACGTCAATGGTACGCGCCCAATGGGGAAGATCAAACTCAAATGTTAGATTGGGGATCTGAGATCTGAAGTGACGTGCTATGTAATTGACGCCAACACTTCATACAATTTGCTGCTCGGACGACCATGGATTCATCGTAACTCCATCGTCCTCTCCACTCTCTATCAAGTCATGAAGTATATTGACGGAGATGGGAAAATCTGAACGTTGATTACCGAAAGGCATCTGTTCCAGGGGTAGAAGAGCTATTTCACAGACTCCCTCCTATACTAAGATTCTCTAGAGACAAGCGGGAATCCCAAGCCAGAGGAACCAGACTCTGGTAATGAAGCTGACACTGAACCAGAGGCAGAGAAAGAATGTCTTTGAGAGCTGAACCCACTTGTAACGAACATTAATAAGCTCGATGTCAATAACCTTGCCAATGATGTAGGTGAGTGGTATATTAATGAAAATTTAGATTTGGCTTACTTTTCTATGTTGGCTTCTGATTCCGTGCCGTCGGACACTAGTATCGATGTGGATGATGACCCCTGGTCTGCAATAGATACTTTGACATCATTGCATGTACCGGTGAGGTCATCCCTCACGGTGTATCAAGATGTCAATAAAGCGCAGGGATCGTTATTCATGATCCCAGCAAAACACAAAAGCCAAAAATTAATTCTTTTCGAAAGAATTAAGTTCGAATTGATGTCTCGCGAAGACTTACAAAGCGAGAACGAACCCCCTCAATTCGCCCGTACTCAGAATGATGGAAAACATGGGGTATGATTTAACAAAGGGTCCTGGCTTGAACTTTCGCAAAGGAAAGAGAACACTGCTTCGATCCTTCGTTTTAAAAGGGAAGACCCCTGATTATTATCATCGAACTCGCAGGGGGTTGGGCTACGTGTCAACTCCAATCCCGTCAGCCTCTGAGTCTGAAGAGTCATTATACCGTAAGCACTCGTCAGGCACATCATCGTGGGAGTCAGATGTCAGTATCAGCAACATCTTCAAAGAACTTTCTGTAAACATAGTTTCAACAAGCCACCTGGAAGATGGAAATGAAGAAATGATCCAATCGGATACAGATCCTTAGATCAGACACCTCAACACTCTCTAGGATATTCGCTTCGAACAACGTGAACCACCCAAGAGGATAAGGTCACCCAGATCAATCTGGGAGATGAGGCTAACCCTAAGTCCATCTTTATAAGCAAAGCTTATCACCCTCTGAGAAGGAAGATCTAATATTTCTTGTGCGAGAGTATATAGATGTTTTCGCTTGGAATTATGAGAATATGCTTGGGCTTGACCCTCAGGTGGCTATGCATCGCCTCAACATAAATCCGGATTCGAAACCAGTCAAACAGCAGCAGCGACGGTTCCGTCCGGAAATAATGGAAGCAATCCAGTCGGAGGTCAAAAAGCTCATAGACTCCGGTTTCATTAGGAAGGAACAACACCCTGATTGGGTAGCCAATATCGTCCCCGTTACCAAGAAAAATGGGAAGATCTGAGTTTGCATTGATTTTCGCGGTCTAAATGAGGCTTTTCCTAAAGATGAATTCCCCCTTCTAATCACAGATGTCATGACTGACAACACGTGTGGTTTTGAACAAACGTCCTTCATGGATGGATTCTCAGGATATAATCAAATCAAGATGTACCCTGATGATGAAAAACATACATCTTTCAGGACGCCATTGGGGTTGTATTGCTATACTGTCATGCCCTTCGGATTAAAGAACGCGGGGGCAACATACCAGAGAGCTATGAATGCAATTTTCCACGAGCATATACGCAAAACTGTGGAGTGCTACGTCAACGACATTACAGTAGAAAGCCATGCTAAGGGCGATCACATAGCAGATCTGCAGATAGTGTTCAACATTATGCGGGCACATCAGTTGAAGATGAACCCCACCAAATCCTTCTTGGGGGTAGCCAGCGGTAAATTTTTGGGATTTATTGTGACATCCAAAGGAATCCACCTCGATCTAGAGAAGGTCCGTGCTGTCCAGGAGATGCAACCTCTAAGGAATCTCAGAGAGCTTAGAGGGCTGCAAGGGCGACTAGCATACATCCGGTGGTTTATCTCAAATCTCTCGGAAGATGCCAACCCTTCATCAGATTAATGAAGAAGGGTGTCTCATTCATTAGGGATAATGCTTGCTAATAAGCGGTTGAGGAAATCAAGTGGTATCTCACGCAACCACCTGTCCTTACAACTCCGGTGTCAGAAAAACCTTTCTTGATATACATTCGAGCGATGGATCATTCTTTAGGAGCTTTACTAGCCCAGAATAATGATCAGGGACACGAACAGGCAATCTACTATCTGAGTAGAACCATGATCGGAGCTGAATATCGGTACAATCAATCGAAAAGGAATGTTTGGCGTTGGTGTTCGCAGTCCAGAAAATGCGACACTACTTGGTGGGCCAAACTATAAATGTCATATCAAAAGTCAATCCTTTAAGGTGGCTTATGACAAAGCCATCATCACTAAAGTCGGTTGGCGAAATGGGCCATATTGCTCTCTCAATATGAGATGCAATTTCTGCCGCAAAAGGCTGTGAAGGGGCAAGCGATGGCAGATTTCCTGGCTGAGCATCCAGATTCAAGGGCGACCAAACTGTATGAAGATCTCCCAGATGAGGTCGCGGAAGTTTGCTTGACTCAGGCATCTTTTGAAGAACAAGTCTGGCAACTTTTCTATGACGGCGCGTCGAGAACGGGCCCGTGAGGAAATATCGTAGCATGAGTAGGGGTAGTACTTGTCTCCCCATAGAACTATACAATCCCTCGTGCATTCTCATTAACTGAGCTATGTTCTAATAATGTAGCAGAATGCAATGCTCTCTTAATCGGAATGCAAATCGCCGATGAGATTGGCATTAAAAATCTCAAAGCATACGGTGATTCTAAGCTCATCGTTAACCAAGTTCGCGGGGAGTACGAAGTCAGACATGAAGATTTAGTACCCTATTACGACGCAACTATCTACATGGCCGAGAGATTCAGAAACTTTTACATCGACCATGTGCCTCGTTAGCAAAATGCGCACGCAGATGCACTGGCGTCTCTCGCTGCTTCATTGGCTCTTCCAGCCGGAATAGTAGAGAAAATACTCGTCTATAGCCATGACCTGTGTTGCTCAAGATTTGCTTTTGAAGACCACCAAAAGCCAACAGGAGATCGTCAACTTAAATAAGTCCTAGAAACTTCAACAGGTCCAGAGCTCAGGGATTGGCGATTCCCATACATCGGCTATGCACTGTACGACATATTTTCTGATGATTCCAAAGAGGCAGCTGCCGTTAGAAGGAAAGCTCCTAAATTCTACTATAATGCGATATGCGAACACTATACCGTCGATCTCATGATGGGATTCTCCTCCGCTGTCTGTCACAGAAGGAGGCACATGAAGTACTCAAAGAAGCGCACGATGACATGTGTGGAGCTCATCAGCCTGGTTCGAAGCTTGGGGATCGACTCCGAAGACTGGGTATTATTGGCCAAAAATGATCCCTGACGCCATCACTTACGCCAAATGATGTCACGCCTGTCAGGTCCATGTGACTTCATTCATCAAGCACCAGGACATCTTCGCTCTACAACTTCTACCTGGCCATTTGAGATGAGGAATGGACGTGGTTGGCCCTATCAGCTCACCTTCATCCAAGGACATCGGTTCATCTTACCTATAACCTATTACTTCTCTAAATAGGCTAAAGCTATTCCCTTGAGGGAGGTAAAGACATCTGACGTGATCAAATTCGTTAAACATCACGTTATTTACCGCTTTGGTGTGTTGACTTATTGTCCACGATAATGGGCCTCAGTTCGTCAGTCAAGCCTTTCAAAGATTCTGCAACAAGTTCAGAATCCAGAGCGTATCTTCAACTGCATACTATCCAGCCGCTAACGGCCTTGCAGAAGTTTTCAACATGACTATTGGAAAACTTCTCAAGAAATTCGTTTCGAAAAGCCAATGTGATTGGGATGACAAATTAGGTGAATGCTTATGGGCCTATTGTATGACGGTTCGAACCCCGATGAAAGCTACACCGTTCTCTTAGTATATGGGTGTGAAGCTGTACTCCCACTAGAAATTCAGATCTCATCTCTATGCGTTGCCTTGACAGCAGAGATGACAAATGAGAAGAAGCATCGACTGCGACTCCAAGAGTTGGAGGCTTTGGATGATAAACGCCTACAAGCTCAACAGCAAATCGAGCTCTATCAAGCTTGAATTACCAAAGCCTTCAACAAAAAAGTCAAGGAGTGGACTTTCAAGAAAAGTAACATTGTCTTAGCCGTCAGAAGACCCATGGTAATGATACATAAGACTAAAGAAAAATTCCAGCTCAAATAGGAAGGACCATTTGTAGTGGAGTAGGTCTACTCGAATGGAGCATATCGCCTTATAACCCCAGACGGTGATACGCTCATGATGCCAATTAACGGCAAATTCTTGAAGAAATACTATCCTTGATGGCATTCTTCTCCTGATCAGGTTAATAGTACACCTCTGATCAAAACTCCAGATCCAAGATATTTGGAAGAACGCCAAAGAAAAGTTTCTTTCTTCCTTCACTGGATCATATCACGGTCGATCAGTGTCAAGCCGATCAAGCGCTGGTTATATCATGATGCATGATGTAAACATTGAAGAAGAAACAAAATGCAAGACTTCGGTTTTAGTTTTATTACTCTTCTCTAGTGTACTTATGAACATCTGACGCCTCTGACGGCTAAGGATAGAGAAAAATATTGGCTTTTAAGTCCAACATAAATCTTCGACAACTCATCATGCTGAGGGGAACAGAATGGCTAGCCCAACTCAAACGGTAGTTGGTAAAGACACACCAAATCCGTTGATAGCTGAGGGTTTGCTGAAAATCCTAAGGGACTTGGTCCCATCCTCTCCTCCAAGTCTTCTGCCAATTCTCTTCTACAGAATGGTAGGGCCACAAAAATACCTGGATTCATTTCTCTAACGAAATGAGGTGAGACTTGTCACGTTAACAGTAAATCTCTAACAAACCAGATTTCTCGATCCCCATTGAATTTAGTCAAGTTAATATTAAACCTCTGATAACGAAACTCATAAAAAAATCTCAGCTGTTATGTTAATATTACACGTCTAACGGCGAACCTCCCATGTCCCTAGAAAATCAATGATTGTCACGTTAATATTACACCTCTGACAATTCATTTTATTTTCCACCAAAGTCCCTACCAATTCCCTCACATGGAGTGGCAGGTCCACAAGCTTAATCACTGCTTTGTTAACATTATATCTCTAACAGTGAAAAGTTTCAATACTCCCCAGTGAGTACGAACTTTCACTTGTCGCTCCCCTACATGGAGTCACAAGTCTTCAAAATTGTCAAGTTAATATCACACCTCTGATAATCCCAAACTTCACTTGTCAATCTCTTCAATAGAATGACAAGTCCTCAAAATTGCTCATATCGCAAATCAATTACTTTCATGTTAACATCACACTTTTGACAAATTACTGTTAAGTTTAACACTACACCTCTAGCAATGATTAAGTTGCTACCAAATTCATATTAAACTTTGACAGTCACTTTTCCTCAGGCTTCCATATCGAAGTCCTCAGGCTTCCATGTTAAAGCTAAGATGAGCGATGTTATTTAACATCACACCTCTAGCATCCAGTTCATGTTAAGTTCACACTACACCTATGTCAATGACTTTTTCTCAGGCTTCCATGTTAAAGCTGAGATGAGCGATGTTAAGTTTACATCACACCTCTAGCATCCAGTTCATTGTTAAGTTCAAACTACACCTATGTCAATGACTTTTCCTCGAACTTCCGTATCGAAGTCGAGATGAATAATGCCAAGTTTAAAATCACACCTCTAGCATTATCTCCGCTGCCAAGTTTAATACTACACCTATGACAGTGATATTTTCTGTTTCTCAAAACGAAACTGAAATTCTTGTAGAGCTAAGTTAATATCACACCTAGCTCACATCCTTGTCAAGTTAATACCATATCTCTGACAAGATTTAATTCAACCCGTTAAGTTAATATCACACCTCTAACGGTAATGATTCTTCTAGATCCCCAACGGGTCTAGTTTCACTTGTCATTTCTCATCCATAGATTGGTAAGTCCACGGAAATTATTCCACTCATGTCAAGTTAATATCACACCTCTGACAGTAATCTTAAATTCCTTGAATGAAATTTTCAACTTTGACTTGCTAAGTTAAATATCACATTTCTAGCAAATCAAAGATTCTATTTGTCTGATTTTCAATACAAAGAGGAAGTCAAGACATATAAGAAGACAAGAAAAAGTGTCATTTTTATTGATATTCAAACATATGAAAGTGATACAAGATGCTCTCTTAAATAATAAGATTGAGTGTTACAACAAAGAAGTACAAAGAAGTCCCTTTACTCGGTGAAGGTTGCACTCTCTCCTTAAAACATCAAAGGTACATGAAGCTCGTCTTCTTGACCGCAACAAGGAAAAACGGATCAACTTCTTCTCTTTGAGAACAATGGTGTTTCTCGAGGTCGAAATGCAGGGGAGTATTCTGAGTTCACCTGACCAACTGGTGTAGGTTGTAATCCTTCGTTTAATGAGCATCTCCACCACCAGAAAGTCATCCAACGAGCATGGGCTTTTCGTCGTTGTCACTTTTTTAAGTAAGATTGGTGAAGGGAGGATCCGAGACCTTACTGGTGACATCCTCTTTCCCATGGCCTTCAAGACACCATACCCACCACCCTTACTGTGACCATGACGAACCCGGGGCATGCTGGCATGCCATGTCCAATAAGGCCTTGACGGGTATCAATAATTGCGCAGATCCTCCTCGCCCATGGACAGGAACTCTAACTCTCCGAGTGCTCGCCAAATCGAATAAGATGGCTGGTCAAAATATTCTCACATGTGCCCAGCGAAGACTCAGAAGACTGACTGAGGCTGCCAGAAACGGAACAGAAAATCTGAGGTGCAAACACGAGACTGAAGTCATGAACTCCATACGCGGAGTTAACCGGTGCAGAGAATACGGATCCAAATGCAGTCTGGTATTAGACTTGCGTCCGAGATGTAAGACGTGAGGTAACTTAGACGCAGAGTTCGCTACACCCGCGATGGAGACGCAGGGGTTGCCACATCCGCGTCAGAAAATCAAATACGGGCATGAGCCTCGCGTTGGCGATTCAAATTCAGAAGAGGCTTAAGAGTTAAGAAAACTCTTCAAGCCCCTTTAATAGCGGAAACCAGTTCAGATGGTTTTATTACCTGAAATGGGGGCCTCATGTGTGGAAGGACCGCCCATTTGAGCCCCTGGAGCGACAACGCTCGAAGACGAGGCCACATGTTTGGTCTTTGGTGCCATTTTAACCGTGAAATCGGTGTCGAAGATGAAATAAAGTGAAAAAAACTTTAAGCTTTTCTTAACTCTGGAAAATTTTCGACGCAAGAGTGGAGAAGAAGAAGAGTCTAATGATGACTCTTAAAAGGCTGTTGTCTTTTTATAGACACAGCGATCTGCAGAGATACGCAGCGCGTCTCGAGGCTTAATCTTCGCCCGACGCGTGGCGCGCGTTTTGAACGAACGCGAATTTCGCACGTTTAAGGGAAAGACGTCCCCTCAACTCCACAAGACACGTGGCAACGCACCTAGAACGCGAGTCTCGCGTTTAACAAAGCTGCGTCCTTTCAAGGTCGCGTTCCTTCAACAAAGTGATAGTTGCGTCTATTCAACAAAGTGAGAGTTGCGTCTTCATTTCAAAGACCGCTCTCCACTTCAAAGGCCGCGTCCTCTTCAGTAAAGTAAGAAATGCATCTCTACAAATAAAGGTTGCCTTCCTGAGGCAACATGACCTTTGCGTCTACAAAGACTTGCATTCAGGGCGTGTTTGTTTCGCTGCAAAACGCCGCAAAATGCAAATCGTAAAACTTTTTTTCCATTTTCCGCCGTTTGTTTCGCTGAAAAACAAGTTACAAATGCAACTCTTCTTTTCCCACTTGCAGTTGCTACAGTTAAATTTGTGGTCATGTAAATCTCACTTTTACACTTATATTTTCTCACTTGCAGTTGCTACAGTTAATTTTGTGGTCATGTAACTCTCACTTGTAGTACACTTACAGTTTAAAACAGTTACTTGATAATCAATATATAATTTAATATTATTAAATATTTAATATTTTAAATAGTGTTCAATTTCTTTTTTAATTATTTATATATTTTATATTTTTAATCTTTAATTTTTTATTGTTTTTAATATTATTTTAATATTTAATATTTTACTATTTTAATTTAATATTTAAATTTATATTTTTATTTAATATTTTAATATTTTATTAATACTTGTTCCATTTTTTATTATTTTATTTAGAGTTAATATTTTATTAATATAACAATATTACTTTACTATATTTTAATTATTTATTTTTTAATATAAAAAAATACTTTATTAATATCATAATATATATATATATTATATTATATTTTATTATGTTAATATGTAATAATAATTCAGTATAATAATACTATAATGATAATTTATTATTAAATTATAATTATATTTTACTTTGTTAATTTTATATTTCTATAATATTACAATAATATTATAATAAAATTTATATTATAATAATTTTCAAGTATTTTTAATATTATAATATTAACTATATTTTATTATTTTGTAAGATTTTTTAATATTTATATTTTATTAGTATTCTTAAAATTTTATTAATGTTCTTTAGATTTTCTTAAAATTTAATATTATTTATTTAGTTAATATTTTAATAATATTTTACTATTTATACTAATATTTTATTAATATTATTGTTATAAATAAACTATTAAGAATATTAATTTTTTATCTCAAATTTATTAATACAATTTAATTTGCAATAGTAGATTTATTTTAATAGTATTTATAATATTTAAATCACTGCTACAGTTAATTTTGTGGTCAACTTTTTCACTTACACTTTTACATTACCAACCAAACACCGTAAAACACAATATACTTTACCATTTACACTTTCACTTTATCAACCAAACACCGTAAAACACAATATAATTTTCCATTTACACTTCACTTTATTAACCAAACACCGTAAAACACAATATATTTTCTCTGCTACAGTTCACTTTTTCCATTCTCATTTTACGACTTACGACTTGCGACGTTTTGCAACGAAACAAACAGGCCCTCAGTCTTTACTTCTGCAATCAGTTCAACAGTACACTGGCACAAGCAGATGACTATTTTGCCTCAGGTTTAACAATATGCCAACAACCAGCTCAGAGCATCGAGGAGATTCGGATTGCGATCCAGATACTCACAATGATCATCTCTGGTGGCTTCAAAGGGTTTTTACAGTATACTCACGAAGACCACATTCCAGACAGGATCAAGCTCAGAGCATCTTAAATGGTTGTCAATCCAATCATGAGAAGCATGAACTCAACCAAAGTCCAAAGTATTTCGAAATCTGTCTTAGTCAACCGCGGAATATCGAAAACTTTGAAGGGAGTTCTGTAGACTGTCCAAAAATCACTGAGGACAAGTCATCAGAAAGCACCACACACGCTGCACCAAGATGCGAAGGTTGAAGCCCGCATCTTAACATTACTACAATAACCAAGACGCAGAGCTTGAAAGCCGCGTCTCATTATCACTATAGTATCAGGACGCAAGAGTCGAAACTCGCATTTTTGCTTCACTACAATGGCCAAGACGCAGAGCCCGAAGCCCGCGTCTCACATGAAGCTTGACACAGAACTTGAAGTTCGCGTTTCTCAAGCGTTACCTCAACGGCAAAACTCAAGGCTCAAAGTCCGCATCTCGGTTATAACTGCCCTCAGTACCAGGTCAATTACTGCTCACGTAATGAGGGAATTAACCCCCATTATGGAGGTTTTTAGGGGACAGTTTTAACCCCTGAAACCCCTATAAATAGCTCAGTTCGCTATTGAAGAGGGATCGGAAGTTGTTGGTCGATTTTGGAGGATCTTGATCAGAGCTTCTAGTTGAGAAATACTTAAGAGTTCAACTCTTCTAACAACTTGCTGAGTACAAGTTTGTTTTTTGCCTCAAACCTCTTTGAGATTTTATTGGACACGAGTTGTGCTACTCCGTCCATAGTCTGAAGAGAAGATTCCCAGAGTACTGTGACGTTCACCAGATCAACGGAAAACAAGATTCACTTTCCACCGTCACATCAAGAACCCAGCATTAAACAAAGAGAAGATTTGAGTTTGAACATCTTCTCTCTCTTGTAATCAAAAGTTTTGATTGTTGTAACTTTCTTTATAGTCAAATAAAGAATTTACACTCGCTTTCAAATTTTCCCAATCAAACAGCGAGCGAGAGGCAGTAACGTAGGTTAACCATCAGTTGCTCATGCAGATAAAGGTCCTTCGAGAAGCACAACGAGCCATCGAGTTGGGTGTCAGAGAGACTCAGGTGGACACTTCCTCCGAGGTCAACCAACAACGCTCAGCTTCGACCGACATACGTTTCAAGCTAAACAAGATGTGCTCCAAAGTAACCTCCCCGCGTGGGGACCCCGAGAGCCTTCGAGCCGATAGCTCACAGAAGCGTCCGAGGGGACATCACGGCTCGACACACAAGGAGAACACTCCCCTAACAATCGAGAAGATCAAGAATGGTACAGTCTTCAGTCCCCTGAAGCTGCCGATTGACCAGATCCTTCACATCATCAAGCAACAGCCATGGTAGAAACTCCCCAAGCCAATCAAGCACGACACAGATTCCCTGAAAGCAGGGAACTATTCTTTCCACGGCAGTCGGGGACACGCCACCCTGCATTGCTGGGCCCTCAAAAGACACATTGAGAACCTAGTTCAACGTGGATACCTGAATGAATTCACCTTCGACCTGGATGATGATTCAGAGGTCGGAGAAGCCCCAGACGAGACCGTCGACTAAAGCGCCCACTCATCGGCACCATTCGGAACAGGAAGACCCTGAGCAGGCAACGGAGCTCATGACAAGCATGGGGAAAAACAACCTATACAGTCTTACCCTGACAGCTATCCCTCGGGGAGCCCCTGAAAGCTGGGGACTCGCCCATAATGACTGCTCGGAGTCACCTATAATGGGATATATCCTAATGGCCATCCGAGTGGGTCAACAGTCTATACGGGTTCTACCCTAACGGTTACAAGGAAAAACAACCTATATGAGTCCTGCCTAGACGGCTATTCCTTGGGGAGCCCCCTGAAAGACGGGGACTTGCCCACAATGACTGCTCGGAGCCAGCATATAATGGGATGTACCCTGATGGCCATCCGAATGAGTCAGCAGCCTATACATGTCCTACCCTGCCGGTTACAAGGGGAAAACAACCCATACGGTCTTCATCCTGACCACTATTCCTCGGAAAGCCCCTTGAAAGATGCGCCCACAATGATTGCTCGGAGCCAGCGTATAATGAGATATACCTTGATGGTTACTCGAGTGAGTCAACAGCCTAAATGGGTCTTAACCTGACGGTTACAAGGAATAACAACCTATACGGGTGCTACCCTGGCGGCTATCCCTCGGGGAGCCCCATGAAAAATTGGGACTCCCCTGCAATGATTGCTCAGAGTCGGCCTATACGGGTCATCACCCTGACGGGCACCTGAGTGAATCAACAATTTATATGGTCCTCCCCTGACGGCTACAAGGAAAAAAACCTATACGGGTTCTACCCTAACGACTATCCCTCGGGGAGCCCCCTGAAAGACAGGGACTCGCCCATAATGACTGCTCAGACTCATATACGGTTTTCACCCTGACGGCTACTCAAGTGAGTCAATAGCCTCTAAGGGTCCTACCTTGACGGTTACAAGGGAAAAACTGTCTATACAGGTCTTACCCTGACGACTATCCCTCGGAGAGCTCCGTGAAAGATAGGGACTCGCCCACAATGACTGCTCGGAGTCAGCCTATATGAGTTTTCACCCTGAGGGTCATTCGAGTGAGTCAACAGCTTATACGGGTCTTACCCTGACGGCTACAACGGAAAAACAGCCTATACGGGTCCTACCCTGACGGTTGTCCCTCAGGGAGCCGCTGAAAGACGGGGGCTCGCCCACAATGATGGAGCCAATTTATAATGGGATGTACCCTGATGGCCGCCCCCGAGCGGGTCAACAACACCTACGGGTCCTACCCTGATTGCTATCCCTTGGGGATCCCCAATAAAACAAAAGTCCAAGACATCAGACAAGAACATCAAGAGTAGCAATTCAAAACCCAGAGAAAATAGAGGACACATCTCCTTATTATATCAGTTTTCACAAAAGGGGGGAAGTTCATTTAACTCCACCTACGAGCACTGCCTTGATCCTTCGACCATCCCCAAAATCTCCCGTGCCAGCCGTCGGAGTTTTCAGCATGATCGATTGGCCTTCCGAATTGGCGACCAGAACCTCTGGGTCGGGAACTAGGTCTCTCGGGGTCGCGGCTCGTATTCCCGAGCCATCCTCCGACACTACCCAGCCGCCTGAGCTAAGGATTATGACTTGAGAGCGCATCGTCTATACGTCCTCAAATAGCGACCGATTAGCTATCTAGAGCTCATCGAAATGCCCGGATCGAGAATTTTTATGTCTAAAACGTAGATCTAAGCAATATGCTATTTTCAGCCGTCCATTTGTGCCTACTTGATGGATGGCCAAAAAGTATTCAAAATATATGATTTTTGATTTTTAGTTACTTGAAATAATGTAGATCAACTAACGGAATGAATCTTACATTCAGATGTCGTAGGGTTGTATTTGAGTGGGAAGGATTCGGCCTTGATTCCTTCCAAAATGACAAAAGTCCCCCCCCCCCCCACCCCCCCCCCTCCACACAAACACACAGAAACACACCCCAATCTTTCCTAGTTAAAAAATACCTCCCAGATTTTGCCACGTGGCAAAAACCTCATGAAGTTGAAAAGAATTGATTAAGTTTTTGCCACGTATTTTGAGCTTGACACCAACCCTTCATGGGGTGCTGCATAATTTCTGGAGAAGGCAACTAGAGCAAGTGAAGCCCTTGGTATAAAATCCTGAAGGCTAGTTGGCACATAGACCTGCATTTTTGGTGATGCAGTCAAGCTCATAAAATCAAGCTGCAACACCTCAACTCACAAAGATTATGGAAATTCATAGGCAAAGAAGTGAGATGGTATGATTTGCTTCAAGGAATCACATTCTTATGTGAGGCATAATGTATCCGTCTATAAAAGAGCCAAATCCACTCTCGTTTATGTCAGGCATAATGTAATAATATAACCAAAAGTGAAAACCAATTTCCGATCCATAGAAAATAAATTTAAAAGCTATACATTTGAAATCTTTAGGGCAAGCCATGCCAGCTACTTTGAATAAGCTAAAGAATAAGAGGAAAAGAGTTTGAGAAAAATAATTCTTCAATTTGAAGCGGCTGCCATTTCGGTATATAGTTTTCTTACAATTAGAAAGAAAAATATCATACAAGTGAGAACTTATCTGTCCCTATCCAGTAAAGAGAGCTGTAATGATTTGATATGATTTTTTATTTGAGGTTTGAGGGATCTTAAATATATTGATTGTTGTGCTTCCATACTTATAGTTTGCTTTAATAGTTATTTTTCACTTGAATACATGTTCACTGACAACTGCCACGAGATTTAATGGGTGAAATATCAAAACCCTCCTGCAGTGCGCGCACGTGTGTGTGCTCATGCATGCGTGGGTGTATGTGTGCGTGTGTACCAGTGTCATCCTTTCCTTCCTTCCTTCCTTCGTACAGTATCAAGTAGCCTGTGTGTAGCCTGTAAAGGCATTTTGAGTTTTAAAAAAAAATCAACATGGGGACTCTGGGTTAAAAACAATTCAGTATCGAATTATGGGTACAAAATCATTTTAGATAGGGAATCATTGAATTGTCCTCTATAGTTTGAAATTTGAGCATATGTAACACTTTATGGCTCTTTATACCAAGAATTCTTGGAGTTTATTTCATGCAAGAAAATGAAACCTGTACTTATACATAATAATAGTCATTACTATGTTAACCAACATTTATCCGAGTCTTATTTATATGCTTATAATTCACTGCTATACTTTTCCCCCTAACCCTTCAGTGAGAAATTAAGAAATGATACTTCATCCAAGTCTTTGGGTAGAAGACATGAATCCTTCTGCTCCATTTGGCCATGCAAGGGTCATGTCAAGTCCACAACCATATATCTGCTTCAAGAAATGCTAAAAAGTTGAATCATGCTGTTATACTATAACTTATTATACATTATATTATTAACAAAAAAAAACTTTATTAGGTGAAAAAGAAGAAAATTTATTATCATAATTTGTATTTAATTACTTGAGAGGAAGCTTGCAGATCATTTTCCCAAAAAGGTACTTTCTTATATGTTGTAATCTTTTGCTAATTGTTTGTTTTGACGATATGTTAGAATAAATACACAATTTGAGTGACTCTTTTCTAGTATTGCATCTGATGAACATGAACTTTGTTTGTTTACTTTGTTTATCAGATCAATAGAAGATGAAGAATTTAAAGAATGGTTTTCCTACCAGATGCTGTCTAAATCATTACTTTCTGCAAGGCCTTTCAACTTCTTTATGAGGAATCACCAGATGTTGGACTTGGCAATCGAGGTGTGGCCTTATTTTTTTGTTTATTGCATCCATTTGCTTATTTTTATTGCCTTTTTTGGTTTTAGCATTTCTCAATAGACTAAAGACCACTTCATGTGCCTTTTGTTCTTAGTTCAAACATATAACAGATTTAGTTATTATGATTATTTACTTGGCGTGGGGTCTGACAGTTCCCTTGGATGTGTAGACCCTTACCTTGCAAAGATGCATAATTTAAACAGGAAGTGGTTGGAAACCTATGATATGTACATAGGTCATCATCAGTTGGATGACTATTTTCTCTTTTGTTTTTGTTTGTTTTTGTCTTTTTTTGTGAAGGAAGGAGGGAAGGGGAGGGTGTGCATCAAAGTCAAATGCCTCAAATTATCGGGCATTATCTACTTTGTTCTATTGTTGGCTTGAGTTTCCTTGTGACTTGTTAGAGAAGCATAAATTATCATTTACAAATCTTGGCAGCTTGGGGCCTTGATTTTTCATTTTTTTCTTGTTACTTTCATATATCATGTAATATATTGGGCATTAAGACACACTACCACCACCACCACTCCCCCCCAGAAAAAAAAGAAGAAAAGAAAAAGGAAACCAATTCACCCACAGACAAAAGAAGAAAAGAAAATCGAAGAGAAATGAAAGTATGAGGTCCATTGGTCACAAAACCAAATTGACGTATGTCTAAGCTGACAGGTATTATAACTTTCTTAATCATTTTTGACAAGTTTCAGTTAGATTAGATTTCTGAAGTTTTCCTGCTGGCTACTTGTTCAGTAGCCTACCCCAAATAGTTGGGACAAATGGCTTAGTTGTTGTTATTGTTTTTGTTGTACTTGTTCAGTCTTTATCAGTAGACCACTTGAGTCTGATGGAGGATAATAGGAATTGACAAGATAGACATAACAAGCAAACAATGAAATAAAAGATTCGTAAACTAAAACAATCTAACAAACCTAAGTTAAACAAGTTAAACTCAAAAAAACTCGACCCAATCTAATAACGCGTGTGCAAACATGTAACAAGCAACACGTGCAAAACACTATCAAGCAACACACTACTTTTTGTGCATGTACCCCTTGTTTAGAGTCTGCTAATGCCATGGTCTCCATCATCATCTGAGTTGTTTCTCTTTACTATGCAAATCCTAGGTTTGAATAGGTATTTTCAACATTTTCTTGCTCGGCATGTCAGTTTGCTACATTAATTGCAGTACTTGCTCCCTTCTACGCTCATCTTTCTGTGCTATGTCCTTTTTACCTCTGAGAATTCCCATCCTTCATTGCAGGAAACTCTTCCCCCCTTTCTCATGCACACACATGAGGTCTGGTGTAGGATGGTTGCTTTCTTACTTCCAAAATTCCTATAATTTAGTGCAAGATACTATCTTCATCAACCCTTATGACGATGGTGATGATCCCTGTTTTAAATATCGGCCGATACGGCCGAGATATCGTCCGATAGCCTGCTGTCGATACGATATGGGGAAATCGTTCATCATATCGTTTGCAGCAAAAAATGACCGATATTTGAAATATCGGCCGATAAATTGCCTGATATTGGCTGATAAATCATCCGATATATCACCCGATATGAAATAACTTATTTATTGCACGACTGCGTGCAAATGTACATTATTTTTTACTGTCTCTGCAAGCATATTACATCATTGTTATTAAGTAGATGGTATGTATGACTCTAAACCAACTCTTAATTATCAATATTTCAATATATATAGTGTCCAATATGAACGCCCGATATGCGCGCGTATCCCCGATATCTTCCCGATATCTGATATCCGATATGAAAAACCCCATCCAATACGATTCCGATATCCGATATTTAGAACCTTGGTGATGATAGTATTGGAAACCAAAACCATTTCTTCAGTTTTGTTGTTTATATAATGTTATACAAGCAAGTCTTGCTTTAACTTCTTGTACTTTGAGTCTGTTACTTCTTGCAGCTTATGATTTTCGCTTCTATGTGATACGATCTTCGAAATAGTTAATTACTCTTTTTTTCTTTTACATTTATATTATATATCAGTATGTTTACTTATATAAACTTTGACTGGTTTACTAATATATATTTACACAAGTAGGGAGAGAAAGACTAGAGACTTATGTACTGTAAGGTGTGTCAAAAAATGAGGATCAAAAGGTTTTAGTTCGAGATGAAGAAATCAAAAAAGATGGAGAGTATTTTGACAGATTGTTTAATGGTAGCCCTACTTAAGATTTGTGTGACCTTACCATTTAGTGGCAGGATATGAACCGTAATTATATGCGCAGAATTAGCGAATCTGATGTGAAAAAGGTCTTAAAAGAGGATGAAATTAAGGAAAGCTATTAACCCGGATGGAATTCCTATTAAGGTATGGAGATGATTAGAAGAGATGAGTGTAAGATGAATGACAATCCTCTTTAAAAAGATCTGGCTAACTAAAAAGATGCCAAATGAGTGGAGAAAGAGTACCCTAGTACTCTCTATAAGAACAAGGGTGATATCCAGAGTTGTTCAAACTATCATGAAATAAAAACTCATGTGTTACACCATGAAGCTTTGGGAAAGGGTAATTGAACACATGTTAAGACAGAATGTTAAAATATCAGAGAACCAATTTGGGTTCATGCCGGGGCGATGGACAACAGAGGCTATTCATTTTGTTTCATTAACTTATAGAGCGATTTCGAGAGAGGAGGAGAAATTTGTATATGGTCTTTATTGATTTAGAAAAAGCTTATGATAAGGTGTCAAGAGAGGTATTATGGTGGCCATTGAAGAAGAGGGGAGTTCCCATCAAATATATTAACATAATGAAGAACATGTACAATGGAGTAGTGCAAATGTCAGAAC